>PVHP010002024.1:0-96193 GCA_004024765.1 Zapus hudsonius | reverse complement strand
CACCTGCTTCACACGCCGATGGCCATTTTTCAAAAACAAAACTGTGTTGCAAATCCAATGACCCTCTCTTTCTAACCAATCTCCATTCCACAGAACCAGGTGGGCTACCAACTTGTTAATCCAGGGGGGATCAAAGCATTCAGGCCCCTTACTTCAAAAAGTCTGCATTCTTCCTGTTGTTCCAATGCAGTCCAGCTGGCCGAGTCTCAATAGTTGTAATCTCTCAAACAATTGCAGGTGAACGGGCAGCAGTTTCGACCCAAAGATCTTTCTTTCTGTGCCATCTCCATCTGCTCACACCAGTCCATCTTTATGTCAAGCAACCCTGCACAGGTTCCCAGGACACAGGCAGGCAGAGCGCAGCAAGCCTCTCACACAAACTGCTTCTGGCACAGTCCTGACCAAGTTCTTTCTCCCCCTTGTAAGCCAAACCTCACAGTTCATAGTTCTCATTACATTCAGGTCTTTCAACTCTGACCAGAATGATCCAATACGCTGTACTTACAGCACTGCAAGGCACCTCTTAGGACAAGCTTTCCAATCTGTCCACATTCCTTCTGCAGATCACTTCCAAAAGCCCAAAGCCACAAGATCAGTGTTCTAGCAGCAACAGATGACCCCACGTCCTGGTACCAAAACTGTTGGGGTCAGGTTTCTAGTTGCCACAACTAGCAAGAAAAAAAAGTTCTCCTCTAAGGTTTTGAAACTCAATAATGCATCCATATTGCCTGCAGCTTATAAGAGATGTTGGTTCCCCGCTCCTACCCTGACCTTCACACCCTAATACATGTAACTCATAGATATATCAAAGTGTAGGAAGTACTGCTCTATGACTCTTATGTGTAACCTCAGTTCAGGTTAAAGTGTAGTTCTTTTTGTCTTTTCTTCATTTCCTGCATGATATGACACAGCCCCCAATTTCAGGAACTTTAAGTTGGTTCTTCTCCTGTAGCATGGAGCGTAGTGTCTTGCAGGCACAGGCTCAGCAAATTACTTCTTTAGTTGAAGTGATTCGAGGAGGAATTCTTCCTGTTTTCTAGAACCCTCTAATTTTTTTATTTAGTCCCAAATATCTGTAGTTAAGTCATCATTTTGTTGATAAGATAGAAAACTTTTTAAGCTATTTATAGACATTAGGACTTTTCCTATAGGGGATGCTAATGGCTTTAGACAGCTCTTAATGGATCAAAATGTCTCTAATGGCATTTTTATTCAATTTCTTAAGATGCAGATTGTTTTCTCATAATTCACAAATATAATTTCTGACTCAGCTTCTGAGCTAATGCATGACATTTATCTATTTCCTCTGACCTTCGATTCACAAAGAGAATTAATAGCAGTTTGTGCATTTATCAAAGATACTTCTCCAATATTTTTCTGGCATATTTCTATCAGTGATTGTCTCCTTGCTAGGACAAAATACTTGATCAGAATCAGCTTAGGGAAGGAAAGAGTTCTGTTTTATGCTTTGTCTCCGAGATTCTTCATGGCTGGTCTGCCTCTGCACCTAGCAAGCATAGACAGTGTACAATATCAGAAATGCTTCATATAATAAATCCAATGCAGTGTAAAAATCATTTAAAAAACCCGTGTCTTGGCTAGGGAGATGGCTCAGTGTGTAATGATGCTTACTGTGTAAGCATGAGGACCCGAGGTTAATTACCAGCACACTCCCCTTTTTAAGTCATGTATCACATGCCTGTGAACCCCAGTGTGAGGGGTTAGAGACAGGAGGATTTCTGGGGATCCCTGGTCAGCCAGTCTAACTGAAAAATATCTTGTAGTTTAATGAGAGACCCTGTTTTAGGGAAATCAGAGAGCAAGAACTCTGATTTCCTTATCTGGCCTCTGTATACATGTGCATGGAGCATTTACACACACACAGATACACACATCACATTTACTGTAGTTATGCAAACACACCCAAAAAACTATATCTACTATGTCTCTTAAAAACATGCATGTAGTATCATCCCTTAACGAAAGATCAAACATGCGGTGGTGATATGGGAAGTTAGAGTCCTGGGCAGCTTGGTCCTCTCAAGCAGGATTCATTATTGGCAGCAGTCAGATTATCTGTAATAATCTTGGAACCATTTCAATATGAACTTTCTAGAATTTTAGAGCGGGTGCTAAAAGGAACTTTAATATCACCTGATTCATCTTTCATCATATGTGGCAATTTCTTCTATGACAGTCATTTTCATACTTCTGTTTTAGAACCAAAGTTAACTTTTATTAAGGTGTAATTTATAAGTATGTAATATAAATATGAATCTCATAAGTAAATAAGAAGCTGAATGTTTTATGCTTTAATAGGGTGATGAGAGATAGTTTTTCTGCTTCTTACCTTAACCTTCCAACTTGCTTTGGCTCTCAAAAGAACAGAATAACAAAAAACATGATTTTTTTTTTTTTTTACAAAAGACACACTTTTAAAAAAAAGTTAGATGGGTTCAAACTTATTGTACTTATTGACACAATCTTCAAATCCATGTCAACAGTTTTCAAATCAATGTTGAGCATCCCTTATCTGAAAACTTCAAAACTGAAGCTTCCTATTTTTTAAGCACTGACATAGTTGGTACACGAGTGGAAAATGTCATTCCTGATCTGATGTGACAGGTTCAGTCAGAATGCCATTATTATAAATATTAAATGCAGCCACCTTCATAGAATATGAATGAGATTTCCTTTTGGCTTGGGTATCATCCTCAAGACTCCTCTTTATGTGGATGTAAAAATACTAAAGTCTGGGAAAAATACACATTTGGAAAGACCTCTGCCCACAGCATTTGTGTAAGTGACAGTCTGTTCCTAGTTTTAAAAGGTGGTTGCTGCTGTGGGCAGTCATCATCCAAGGACACGATGAAGCCACTTGCTTATGATGCAGAAGTTTGATGTTCATAGGCCTGGTCTCAGAGCAGCTCTGGATTTCACAGGAGAGTCTTAGGAGCTTGTGGGGGTGGAAAACCTTGTGGAAAGGAGTCCTGGGTGCAGCTCCAGCCCTCCATCAGGAGTGGCTTTGTTTTCATGTTTTTGCACATTGGGCCGCAGAGCCGAGATAGTGTTTGAGAGAAAAAAAAAATGGTAGAAGTAGTGGCCTTGTCGTTTGCACATGTGGCCCGGGCACCCTAGTGGGTCAGGGTCTATTTTCAAATATGACTGTTCCCGTTGCTTCTGAGGTTTGGTACAGGTCTAGCAGTGGATTAGAATCATTTGCAGTTATTTCAAAATACAGATTCTGGGCCATACCTCTGGAAATTCTATTGTCATAGGTCTGGGAGGAGCTTTGGACTGTGCATTAAAAGTATGATAAATCACATGATCAAACGCGTTGCGCTTCCCAGGTAATCCTCTCCTCATCCAGGTATGAGAACTAGTACTGCCCTTATTTGTTATCCATAGGCACCATGGGTACTTTGTTATGTCCTAAGGCAACCACTTGTTCCTATTGTGCTAATCTGGCAAAGCAATTAGAGTGGTATAGGAGATGGGCAGAGACCAACACAAGGTAGGACTGATGTTGGCTGCTGTAGGGGGACCAATGTTCCACTAGCTATCGGTATAGAAAACAGCTGCCTGATAGAAACCCCTACTGGCACCTGCTGGGGAAGGTACCAAGACACTGAAAATAAGCTCACCTCTCTCCTGCCCTCCAGTGACCTACTGGAACAGTGATGCCATCGCAGCAGCCAAAGGAAGTTATACAGCTAACTAAGAGGAAATGAGAGGAGTATTCAGTTGAAATCTCTACTCTGCCTTTTGGTGACATTTTTCATCTGTAGAGAGCAGGATATGTATTTTGGAGGATAAGGTCTGAACGGAAATGTTTAATTCGGTGATGCCATGCCATTCATAAAACCTGTCAATTTGGTGCAAGGAACTATCATAGCTAGGGACAAAACAACCCTTCAGGTATCTTTACCTTTGTTTTGCTAACAGACTTTTCATTTTCTCCCTTTCAGCCTCTCATACCTAAGTCAAGTATAATTTCCTGTCTGTAGCTTTTCCTTTCCTCTTCCGTTTCCTCTGGCCAGTCTTCACTTTATTTCTCCTTGTGTGTAGTGCTACATTTATTTAATTTTTTTAGCACGCTTCCCATTGATTATCCCTGTGCTTTAAAAAAACCTTTGTCGGGCACCCGGGGCTGGGGACACATGCACCCGTAAAAAAAAAAAAAAAAAAAAAAAAAAAAAAACCTTTGTCTTTCACATAATTTGGTATTCAGAAGGTACTTTGCAGGGGTCTGTTCACCAATATGATGATTTCTGAATACCCTGGATAATAGATATACCATCACCTTGCAGTCATTAGCTATAGAAATTTCACAAGTATTTGGAAAAATAGGTAAGTGGGTTTACACTACTCCATTCCCTTGTTCTGTTCATTTTTGCAATAGAAGCTTTTCTATTTTTTTTTTTTGTGGTAGAAAAACTAAAGAAAGTACCAGAGTTTACAAAGGATTAATTTCAGTGACAAAAGCAGTTTGTATTTTCCTAAATCTAGATTTTGGCAAGTTTTCTATTTTATCAAGCTGTACACAGTCTTTCAGTGTATTTCATTGACCATCTAGTATTTCACAGAGGAAGTGGCACCATGCCATCTCCATCAAAATCCATTTTCTTACTCCAGATAGCACACAGTACGTCCCGTCCTGAGGTGAGCTAAGAGATCAAAAGGTTGGAATACTGGAGTAGACTTCATAGCCAGTCGGTCCAAAATTACATCATCCTTTCCTCCACTTCTTTTCCATAGTCAGATTCTAAGGAATTGCTCTGGGGGTAGATCTGTCTTTGATTTTCCAGGTGATGTTAAAACCAGAGACTGAGTAGTTTGAGACTTCAGCTTTAAACATTAACTGTGTACAGTGTGTATTAAGCATTAACTGTACAGTGTGTATTAAACATTAACTGTTTACAGTGTATACTAAACATTAAAACTGTACTTTGTATAAAACATTAACTATACAGTGTATATTAAACATTAACTTACAGTGTCTATTCAACTTTTGATTGAAAATAGCTATGTTTATGGATACCCTTTCATGTTATTGGGTAAGAATAAACTCGATCCACTTGACTGCACAGAGATGAGTTAGTAGGACCATAACTAATTATATAGATTAGGATAAGATTTCTGGGTAGTTTCAAAGTGGATCATCATTTGTGGGTGAAAAATTGAGATATTTCTTTTCATCTTGGTCATATTCTTTCTCTCTTGGTTTTTTTTTTTTGAGACAATATTTCATGTAGCCCAGGCTGACCTTGAACTCACTACTGTGTAGCTAAGACTGCCCTTCAACTGCTGATCCTCCTGTTTCTACCTCCCAAGTTCTGGGATTACAGGTGGGAGCCACCATTGCTGAATGAGTTCCTTCTGCAGTGTCATGTCTCTTAAGAAGCAAGGCCACAAATTGTTCCTATAGTTCCTGTTTTTTTAATTTTTATATTTATTAATTTGCAATGAGAGATAGAGATCGATGGAGATGGAGATACAGAGAGAGAGAGAGAGAGAGAGAGAGAGAGAGAGAGAGAGAGAGAATATTTTGGTGTGACAGGGCAATTTGCCACTTGCCACTGCAAACTAATTCCAGGTGCATGTGCCACCTTATGCATCTGGCTTTGTGTGAGTACTGGGGAATCAAACCTGGGCCTACCAGCTTTGCAAGCAAGTGTCTTTAACAGCTGATCCACCTTCCCAGCCCTAGTTGCTGTTTTTATTATTTATTATGTGTGTATATGTATGGTTGGGTGTGCATATCACAGCATGAGTGTGGAGGACAGAGGTAATCTTTTTTGAGACAAGATCTCTTTCTCCTGCAGTTGAACATCAGACTAGCTGGTCCGTGAGCTTGGAGGCCTCTGGTTCCACTTATCATTGTCCCAGGCATGCTGGGATGACAGATGCACCACTTTGCATCCGGCTTCTTTATGTGCTGGGGAATTAAACCCGGGCTAGCTGTCTATGCAAGCAACTGTTTTTAACTGTTGAGCCATCTCTTCAGCCCAAAGTACAAGTTTTTTTTTTGACATTTTCATAATATGTGTGGAGTATGCCATGTCTGTGTGGATGTATGTGTCCCATGCACTCGGAAAGGCTTCAGGAGAATGTTGGTGATCCTCCTTCCATTGCTCCTCCAAGCTGGCAGTGTTTGGGAGCCCCAGGAATGCTCTGGTCTCTGCTCCCCACAGGACTGGGTTAAAGATGTGAGTGCTTGGGAATTGACCTCAGGTGGTCTCAGGCCTTCATGCTTGAGCAGAAAGTACTCTTACTCACTGAGCCAACTCACCAGCTCTTCAACTCTTCTAGAACAGAAGGCTAAAGTAGGGTAAATGCTGTTTTCATGTACTGTCTGTTTACTGCAGTATAGTACAGAAGGATTAAGAATGGGACCATAAACCCATTGGCTCAGTGTGGTGACACAATGACAGCTGTCCTAATTTTTAGGCAATGAAAGGGAGGCAATAAATAAGTTATAATTAACATTAAGAAATCCAGTTGAACACCAGTGAGCAGCAGTCCATAATAATGAGCATTAGCACACTAAGAGATGAAGCAGAGCAAATAGTAGAGAGGATCGGTTTTTCTTGGTGGTGTATCAGAAGAACAAGGTGTTCACAAGTTATCTAAAGGGCTGGTTAGAGAGAGGTATGAGTAAAAGAGCCCCAGAGGTGGGAATCAGGTCAGACTATCCAGTGAACTAGAACTACCACAATCTTGTGGAGATGAGATCAGAATAACTCAAGCAAACAAAAGAGGAGACCTTTTACAAGGATATGTAGGTAATGGAAAAGTTTGTCATACCTGTGAAACCATAGATCAAGGACAGGTGTGCTTTCTCACCTGGCAAGGAGTCATCAGGGGCAAGTTACACAAAGAAGACATCTTGAATGCTGTTCCTCCTTTACTTACAAGTCACTTAACAAAAGGAAGACTTATCCATTGTGGTGTTTTTAATGAAGTAGAGAAGAGAGTGAAGAGATGGTGGTGGTATAAGAGAAAGCTGAAAAGTACTGTAACAAAAACATGGTTTTAAAAATAAAGGTTTGACTGTCCGCATCCTTGGGCTTGTTAGGCTACTCTTGTAACTTTGCAAGAAACGTGTGGCTGCACACATAATGGGAAGCTATAAATTATAATGCCACTGGCTTATATACTCTTAAATCACCATTCTTTCAGTAACTATAAATCATTTCAATTAGTCATCTGTCAACTTTTTAGTCTCTAGCATTTAATTCAAATAATTCACTATAAGAACTAATTTCACCATAATAATTTAATCTTTCTCAAGCAAACCTGTTACTCAGGAACTTGGTTCTGTCCCTTTTTGGAATGAGTTCTCTCTCTGGCTATACGGAGAGATAAAAGTGTAAATAATATTGAGAGGATGAAAATTTGTATTTTGGGAGTTACGGATGTAGCTCATTAGTCCAAGTGAGCTTGACTAGCAAACAGGTTAATCTTCAGCAACCCCCTCAGATTCCCATGTTGGTTCTTACTGTTCACAAAGCTAATCTGAATAGCAGGCAAAGGGGAACAAAAAACCCAACCTTGGAAATGTGAACGTTCTTTGCAAATGTAAATATAAAATCTTCAACTTGATTGTTTTCCTTATATGTAAATATAGTTCTATGTATTCAGGTAATGATAAGTGTGATATTATTTTCAGGGTAGTTTCAAATTTACATTTTCTAAAGACTGAAGGCATGAAGTTTTTTTTTTTTTTAAGAATAGTTTGAAACAGAAACTAAATTAATCTGAAAGAAGACCCAGTTGCCATCAGGTTCTGTATTGACCTCTGGGGGAGCTGGTGTAGAAAATATAAAAGTGTTCTTATAGCAATGACAGCCTTGTATTGCTACCTAAGTTCTCATTGCGGCACATTATGTCATTGGTTCAAAATGCTGTGTTGTGGACTCAGAAATAATGTTATATTAATAAATTAATTGAGGTTGAGCGAGTGACTTGCCAAAAGCCACTGCTGGTTCATGTTAAGATCTGTGAGTGTCTGAGATTTTGCTCTGTTTTCAAAGCAGCAAGCTAGTCTGTTGCTATTATATGAATAATGGTGGAAGACATAAGACTTATGAATTGGAGCCTAAGGACTTTTATGACTCACAGTACCATAAGCATTGTGATCTTCCTGTTGGTTTAAGCTGCTGTTTGTTCCTTCCCAATCCACCAGGAGCAATGCAGGTATGCCTATTATACAGCTGCTGTGCAAGCAATGGGTACCTGGAGAAACATTCCCAAGAAAGCTGGGACTCACTGCTTTTATAGTAAGCAAAACAAACCAGCTCTTTGATAGGTAGAGGAAGTTACCTTGTCTTTGAAGGTTGCATAGTAGGAGCGATACTCCAGAAATGATTCATGAAAGAGTGGTCAGGGTCTTTCGTTTTTGGCATGCCATGCAAGAGTACATAGGGGTGCTCAGGTGCCCGAAGTGCATTGTCTTTTAATGACACATGGCAGGATTAAACTGTAGACTAAGGTCTGCTGAATTTCCTTTCTAGAATTCTAGTTGTAAAGGTGGCAAGGATAAGCCTTTCCCCCTCAAATTTCTCTTAATTCCAGGATATCTTGAAACTAGTCCTATTGGTTTATTCAGTGTGTTCAGCCACAAAAACAGCTTAGCCATTATTAAGGCAAGTAATAAGAAGCAAGGTCCTGTTTTGATAAACTTACTAGATTCAATCTCAAAATCTCCTGTAATTTCTATAGATACTGCCACCACTGTGAGCCATGTCGGTGTTTTTGTAAATGAAACTTCTTGTCACAGTGTCCATCAGAAGATACTCTGTTAATATTCTGGAGTATAGAATAGGAACAATGAAGAAATAAGGCAAAAGTGGAGAGTGTAGAAAAAAAAAGCATATTGGCACCTTTAAAAGATTAGCATAGAAAACCTTTGTTTTGTTTTTATTGACTAATTGAAATAGTATTTGAACTTACAAGGCACTTTAAAAATTTAATTCCAGGCTATTCATTTTATTAGAAACATGAGATATGGCATCACTACATATTGCTCAAGAACAAATTTCTTGTGACCAAGTAGAGCAATGCACGTCGTTGCAATCATTCCCTCTTTTTTAGTGTAGTTTACAGGAATCAGTCAGGAAACGTTTGTAGAATTACGTCATTTTATATATAAGATCCATTTTCTGTCTCCAGAGGCACACTAGTGGAGAGACACTAATTCAGTTGGATACATACTGAATTAAAATCGTGAACAAATCCTTGGGAAGAATAAGTAATTAATGCAACTTGGGAAAGGGAACACTTTATACAGATATTGACATTTCAGTGGGTATTTGAAAGATTACAGACAGGTTGTTAGCAGAGAAATGGGGTGGGGAATCAATAGTCCTGACTGAGGGAAACCGTGCATGTTACATGGTGAATGAAAGTACATAAATTGATTAAGAAATGACAGCAGGTTAGTTGCAGGAAGAATACACTTTAGGAAATATTTAGATACAAGCTGAATGTGGGCATTCTTTCTGGGAAAGACTCATGTTTTATGGTGGATGGGGGCAAGTGGCATAAGGAAAAATATTGATTCAGAAATTAGAATGAAAAGGATCGCCACAAAAGCCAATCACAGTGGAGATTTGAGAAACAGGAGGTGGTAAGGGGATCAGTTTTTGAAGATAAATCAGATAAGATGATTGCAAAAAAAATTAATAAAAACAAAACACCTCTGCATTCAGAAAGTCATTGATATATTTTGTCAGCCATTTCAGTTGACGGGGAAGGGGAGGCCACTGTGCACTAAAGGAAAGATTCAGATATAAGAAAATGAGGACAGCACTTGTTTATGTTTTTTCACTGAAAAGTTAACACCTTGTATTATATTCTCTTTAAAAACTTCAACCTTTATAAACTAGTTATAATAAATTTCATCTTCATATTATAATTATTATAATTATCTATATGTAATATAATTATACATTTCAGGTATCTATAATTATTTAGATGTATAGATATAATAATTATAGATAAGCAATCTATAATTATTCATATCTTATAAGTAGATACTTTTGCAATATGTTATTGCTATATAATTTTAGAACATCCTATCCTAAATATGCCATTTGTTTATACATAGTAGTTTTCTTTATAAGGCTGCTTACAAATCAAGTTATATGGTTATATATTTTTTAAAGACTACAAGGTTTTATTATTTCTCAGTGTTAATTGTAGCCAAAATATTTGCACTGATGACTTTTTAGTTTTGGGATTAGAGGATTACTTTTAATGGCCTTACATTTTACACAAATATTCTAAGAAATAAGGTATTTGAAAACATGTCATGGTAATTATCAGATTCTTTTTCTGGTTTTCTCATTCTCATAAGAACTGACATTGAATTCTATTCTATATCATCTCAATTAGTAGTTTTGGATTTGAAGTTTATATCTGAGTAAATGTCAAACTCTTTATTTCAAGCAATGGATTGGCTCAGAATTGAACAGAATTTTTGATTCGAATCTTCATTTAGGGATTTGGGGAGTTGAAAATACTAGTTTTAAAAAGAGAAACTGAAGGAGAACTTCATCTCTAACTTATGATATAGTCATGTGGGAGACTGTCCCTTTCCAGGTGGGAATTGCCAGGTCTTGCTAGAAAATTGCCTTTACCTACATGTAGTGGAGAAAAGAGTTCCACACAGCTTATTGACATTTGAAAGCACTCATTCTCCTCTGCCCATGCAAGGGAGTGGAGCTGAGCCTCATCTCTGTTTCACAAATCCTCCACACCATTAGCAATGATCATCAGATGAGCAGAGGTTAGGAGGTCAAGTTAAAGACAGGACAATGGCTTTCTAAAGTTGGCCTTCAGATTTGCAGTGCTAATGGCATCTAATTTGTTCTTGATGTTGAAATGAAATTGAAAGCATCTTAATAATTGAATAAATTAGCCTGTGGTTATAATGATTTACTTGAAATTAATGAATGGATTTTATACCATTGCATTGTTTCTATTTATAAGGTTGGGCTTACTTTTATTGTTCATTACATTGTATTTGTTAAGTTCTCAGAAAGCGGTAACAGGCAGCTAGCGAGGTAACATTCAGGAGAGAACACTGAGCTCTGGTGCAACATTGTACTGAAGTGCAAAGGATCGTGGAGCTTCCACATTAGTTGACATCTGAACAGATAATGGAAGTAAAATGTTCAGATTGGTAAAGGTGCAAGGAATTGCGAGCGTGGAGAGACGTGTCTAGAGGTAGGGAAAATGTATTTGAAGGCACAGAAACAAGAGAACATAGATTATCCATGGAACAGATTAGGAGCAAATTCACTCCCACCAGTGGAAATGAACCCCGTGGTCCAAAGAGAAAGCCTGGCAAGAGGAGGGCTGTGCTGGTCGAGTGCAGCGAGCTGATGGACTGGATCCTTCACAGGCTTCACTGATTATGACATTCGTGTGCAACAGATTTTGGGGGCAAGTTTGGACACAGGCATAAAGGAGAGCAGATTTATTTATTTTTTATTATTTTATTTTATTTATTCATTTTTCAATCAGAGAGAGAGAGAGAGAGGGAGAGAGAGAGAGAGAGAGAGAGAGAGAGAGAGAGAGAGAGAGAGAGAGAGAGCGCACCAGGGTCACCACCTTATGGGTCTGGCTTATTTGGGTCCTGGGGAATTGAACCAGGGGCCTTAGGCACTGGAGGCAAGTGCCTTAACCACTGAGCAATGTCTCCAGCCTGAAAGCAGATTTTTGTAATTCTAAGGCAGAGACAGCCTTAGTTAGAGTGGTATGGATTAAAAATGAACAAACTTGATGCATGGGAGAGCTATTTCAGAGATAGTGAGCAGGTCCTGGAGATGGAGCGGATAGATGGAATAGGAAGAGGGAGGAATTGATAGTCAGTTGAGGTGGTGTCTGACTGGCCTATTTCTGGCTTGACAATAATCAAGAGAGTCCTTCCTCCTTATGACTGGGTGAAATAAGGTAGGAAGAGAGGTACTTGAAAATAAGAGAATATTAATTTTGGTTATCAAGAACATGTGGAACTGGAAAGGAAAGGTAATCTTACCATAGGCTTTAAAAAAGCGTTTTTTTTTTTTTTAATTAGTTTTTTTTTAAGGTTAGCACACAGAGTAGTGGCTTTCATCATGGCATCTTCATACCTGTGCTTTGTTCTCATTTGTTCTGCTCCCCATTTCTCTCATATTCCTTCCCCTCTCTTTCTTCCTTTCCCCCTTTTATCCTCCCCTTCCTTTTCTTCCTCCTCCTCCTTTTCCTCTTCCTGCTCCTCATTTTTTGGCGTGTATGTTGTGTGTTGTGTGTGTGCAGATGTGCACACCTTGTGTATACGAGTGCCGAAGCCAGAGTGGGGCATTAGGTGTCCTCTGCTACTGTTCTTCCTTCTTTTTCTGAGACAGCGCTTGTCATTGAACCTGGAATTCAGGTTTTTACCAGCTGACCAGGGAGCCCCAGTGATCATTTTGTTTCTGCCCCCCTCAGTGCTGTGGTTGCCTGTATATATGACCATGTCAGGCTGTTTACATGGGTGCTGGGGATTGACCCATCTCTCTAAGCCACTACCTCCTGCTTCATTAGCACGTAGACTGTATTATACTCTCTCTTTCCCACTTCCCTTAACATCTCTTTCTCCTCTTTCATGATCTTCTTTGTAGTTTCATATATAAATACATATATGTATGTGCACACACACATATATACACTTTTAAATCTAGGTCTATGTGCTATTTTAATGGTCGATGAACTTAGCTTCTTGTAAGGAACTCTGTTTTATTTGTGTACTATCTCTGTCTCTATGTCAGTAACATTTCATTTTTGTCTTTGATATTCACTGGAAATAAAGAAAAAAAACCCCAGTCTTTTGGTAGGAGAATTTATTTGAGTAAGTATCTAACTTTTACAGGGCTGAGGAAAAGTATACACCTGGAGAAGTATTTAATTTTTAAAGAGCATTTTGATCATAATTCTCTCTCATCACTTTCTTCTCTGGTCCCCCATCCTCATTACCTTCCACTGAACCCATTCTTTTTTTTTTTTTTTTTTTTTTTACCTCCTCCATCACACATGATGACATGTTGATGGGCTCAGTCTTAGGCTGGTAAGCACAGCCACTGTGAGGTCATGAATGCAGTGGCTATACTTTATGACTAGAAAACAGGGTTCCACAGCAGTCCTCCCCATCCTCTGGTACCCACATTTCTTCCATCTCCTCTGCAGTTTTCCCCAAGCCCTGGAGAGTATAGAAGAGATGCCTCATGTAGTGCTGAGCACTCTATGTTTACTTGCTCTTAGTACTTTGATAAGTTTCGAGTCTCCCCCAAAGCCATTGCTAACTGCAACAAAGAATTATGAACTTCCTAGATTTGACCTTTAATATTGTTCTGAATGTCTTGAAAGTTCCATTCAGATCATTTTATTAATTTATCTTTCTTTTTGTTAGAATCACCGATATCCTCCACCTACTCTTTAAACTGGGGTTTTCTGTCCCTGATCAATTCAGTTGGTCAGGTTTTCTATAGAGTTTTTCATTTGACTTACTGTGTTTTTAATTTCCAGCATTTCATAGAGTTTTTTCTTCATTATTTCTCTTCACTTATTCATATCTTGTATTTGCCTCCTTCTTTCGTTCTGTGTTATCTTGGGATTCCTTCAGAAGTTTTTCTTTCTTCTTTGATTTCTTTAAACACACTTAAAATCATTCTTTTAGATTGTCTGAGATTTTATTTAATTCTCTCTCACTGGAGGCCTTTACTATATGATTCAAACTTTTTGGAGGAGTTAGGCTGCTTTGATTTTTTTTTGTTGTTGTTGTTGTTTCTTAAATGACTGCATTGGATTTTTTACATCTTGGTTTATTCCCTGCTTGGATTTTCTTTTTATAAGTTGCATTTTTAAGCATGTAGTTTAGAAGTTATAGTCTTAGTGTAGAAGCTCAAGGTGTCTGGTGTGGCCTCTATATTTACTCCTAGAGCAGAGTATTATAGCAGTTACTCTTTCTTTGCTGGGGCAAAACACGTGACTAGAAGCTGCTTATAGAAGGAAAAGTTTTTTTTCCTGGATTATAGATTTGAGGAAAAATTTTATCAGTTTTATCATGGTAGGAAAATCATGGCATGGGCAGATAGCTAGGTATCTCACTTTGTATATCAGCAGTAAACAAGAAGCAAGAACAAACTAAGTGCTTCAGGTGGACTGGACCATAGCACCTATGGCTGTCCCCCAGTGGCACACTTTCTCCAGCAAGACTCTATTTCCCAAAAGCTCCACAAGTTGGGGATTATATAGGGGGTTTAATCATAAACACATG
The DNA here is from genome assembly GCA_004024765.1 of Zapus hudsonius. NCBI lineage: Eukaryota > Metazoa > Chordata > Mammalia > Rodentia > Dipodidae > Zapus > Zapus hudsonius. The sequence goes on along the minus strand of PVHP010002024.1, from coordinate 81,891 downwards.
AGCCTGTGGGGACATTTTAACATTACAACAGTCATAAATACTAATAGCAGGAGTGACCAAAACTGGTGGATATAACTGCTATGTGAGCGTCATAATAGAGAGTTAACAGAAATGGTACCTGTGACTTCAATAACTGCTGATTGATAAGCAAAACTAGTACATAGTATACTAGGATTTTGGTTACTTAGAAGTGGGAGTGACGTAGGTTAAGATGAGAAAAAATGGCAGTGACTAAGTCTTTGGGAAAGGAAAGTCTTGGAATATTGTTAGGTTCCGTAGATTTACAGGTTATTAAAAGTATGATTGTAGTTATGCAGAATAAACATTGGATAAAAAAGAGAGCATGTTGAAAGAGGTTGGACCCACAGAGAGTGGTGGGATAAGCAAGAGACCCATAACCACAGCCAATCAGTCAACCCAGGAGAAGCCAGCGAGACAGACACCAACGATTTTCAACGCAACCTAAAGCAGAAGTACAGAGACCCCTTAAGACCTCAACAATAAAGCAGCCTTAATACTTACCCACCATGACTCAGGGAACTGAGCAGAAGAGGGGGCGGAAAGATTGTAAGAACCATGGTGGAGGAGAATATCCAGAGACATGCCCCCCCCCTCAGTAACAACATACAAAGGGGGGGCGGGAAACAGGTTGACTCCTAGGCTATCCATAACCCCCTACCCCATGGACTGATCCAGTTTGCCCACGGAGGAGGATACCCAGCTAACTGGGGACAGGGAGGAGGGAAATCAGTGAATTGGGGACGTCAACACATTATTTGCTCATTTAGTGTATCTAATTTTGGATAATAAAGATATAATTAAAAAAAGAGGTTGGAAAGGGAAACTATATGAGTTGTACATGAGAAGCGAAGTAGAAAAAACACAATAGTAAACTGGGTAGGAAAAACACAAAGCTAAAATTCAACTGAGTAATATATATAATCAAAAAGAAAACTTCCTTGGACTATATATGCAAGAGTGGCACTCTCAATAAAAGAGGTACTTAAGAATTAAAAACTGTAAAAATGACAAAAGTTAGCTCTAACAAGAAAATGACTAAAAAGGCAAAGTATATGAAATGCACATCAAATCTAACCAGTCAGTATTCTGGGTTTTGAATTCTTTTCTTCCCTGTGATGCTTCCTTTAACAACCTGCCCTGTAATTGGAGGTGAGATTAAACATCTACAACCAGATTTGGGATATGTATTGGCCCTGTGGAGATCAGACCAAATATTTTTTGGAGTGAATTTTTATCTTACCTATGCTGAATTGTGATGATAAACTCTCTTCTCCTGTTCATGATTTTTGGGAACAGTTAAGTAATTTATTGGGGTTGTTAGGCAAGTTCATATACTGAAATTAATTCAGCATAGTTAAATTTATGCAAACTTTTCAACTACAGTAGCAAAAAGATGTGGCCAAGAATTTAAATCTTATTTCTTAAGGATTTTTATGCAAGGTATTTTATATTCTTCTTTTTTTCTGATTGTTTTTCACAGAATAAGGCCACAGCTTGCTAAAGAAAAGATTGAAGGATGCCATATTTGTACATCAGTCACACCAGGAGAGCCTCAGGTCTTCCTCGGAAAAGATAAGGCTTTTACTTTTGATTATGTGTTTGACATTGACTCCCAGCAAGCGCAGATCTACTCCCAATGTATTGAAAAACTCATTGAAGGTTGTTTTGAAGGCTACAATGCTACAGTTTTTGCGTACGGACAAGTAAGTACCATATTATTTTGTAGGAATTGTATTTCAGCTGCTCTTTCATTTGTATGTCTTGAGGATATGTTAAGGCTGAATATTTCTTCTGTTTGTTCAGACAGGAGCTGGCAAGACCTATACAATGGGAACAGGTTTTGATGTTAACATCATTGAGGAAGAACAGGGCATTATTTCTCGTGCTGTTAAGCACCTTTTCAAGAGTATTGAAGAAAAAAAACACACAGCAATCAAAAATGGACTTCCTCCTCCAGATTTTAAAGTCAATGCCCAATTCTTGGAGGTAATAACTAATTATCATGAATATCCTTTTAATTCCAATTGTCAGAGGCCTTATGATCTTAAGCTATTGGTCTCTAATATACAATGCCCTAGGTATAGTATTCAATAACTGTTGTTTGAAAAAATTAACATTAGTCTGTAGGCAGTAAGTATACCTTAACTCGTATGCAGTAATATTGGCATTGAGATTGTTGAATGCTTGACAGTATCCATGGAGTAAAGGTACAGTCAACATTGTTCATTTCAGAATTTTTCTTTATCAAATGATAAAAAAAGCTTATGAAGTCCTGGGAACTCAGCAATTCATACTTAAAATTGAGTGGAACTATGGAGAAATTGGACTGTTCCACTCTAGTCTAGCTGAGGAGGCTGGTATCTCTGCAAAGCATGCAAGACACTTTTTAAAAAAAAACTTTATTATGAATAAGTATTTACATTGTATGAGCAAATCTTGTGAATATGTCTCCATTTTCCTTCTCTCTGTCCCCTACCCACTGGAGTCCCTCCTTGGTGTGCATACTGGATCTGTCCGTAGGTTAAGGGGTTAAGGTAGCCAGTTTTTCTTTCTCTCTCTTTTTTTCTTTCCCTTTACAAGACACTTTTGACACAAGTACCCAAAGTTCAGATTTACCTAAAGCATTGTAGTCAGATGACAGAGGCCTGGTAATAAGAAGTAATATTATAGTTAGATGGGCCATGGCATTTTATTCTGAATTGAATTGATTTTTAGATATAATAAGGTCTTTAACACGACTGAAAAAATTGGATGATGATATAATCCTGCTCCAAACCCGAGAAAATCAAAACCAGGATTTTTACAATAGATAAGTGGTGGAATTATCCTTGTACCCGTCAATGGATAAATGCATAAAGAAAGTGTGACATAGATATACACACACACATACATACATATACACACAATGACATATTAGCCATAAGAAGGAAATTGTGTCATTTGCAGGAGAAGAGATAGAACTGGCAATCATCATATTAAGTGAAATTAACTAGGCTTGAAAAAACAAGTGTCACATTTCTTTCATATAAGAAGCCATGATTTAAAAAAAGAAAGAAAAAGAAGATAGGAGAATAGAAGTGGGTAGGAAGGGGAGGGGAAGAGGGAGACAGGAGAGGCTATAAAGGAGTGAATATCATTGAAATACATTGTGTACATGCCTGAAATGGCACAATGAAACCTATTTTTTTGTACAAATAGTGCATACTAGTAAAAAGCAGAAAATAAATAATGAAAAGGTAATAAAAAGAATTGTGGGGCAAGAAGAAATGTCTTATTTCTTCAGTTGTAATAATTCTTAATCTCTGATTTTTCTGCATTTGGTTCATATTTGCTCAAGTCAGCTTATTCATCTGTGCATATGCTTTGCAGAGGGCTAATGGATTCTTCTAGCCTGTCTTATTTAGCCTGTTAGTCGCATTGTCTTTTACTGTACTTAATTTTGTAAATGCGTCTAACGTTCACTTATTTATAATTGTCTTTTTCATCTTAATTCATTATTTTGAAAAAATAGGTGTCATTTTAAAGAATTTTAAGCATATGTATGAAAGACCCTATGTGAAGCACCTTACAGTTCTTACAAATCAATTTCTAAAAAATTAACCTTATAATATTTTTCTTTTTGATAGCTCTATAATGAAGAGGTCCTTGATTTATTTGATACCACTCGGGATATTGATGCAAAAAATAAAAAATCAAATATAAGAATTCATGAAGATTCAACTGGAGGGATTTACACTGTGGGAGTCACTACACGCACTGTGAATACAGAATTAGAGGTGACATCTGTGTTGTTGAAATATAGCACAAGTGGCTGTATTTTAGCCTTCTTTATTGACAGTATACTTAAGATCAATACATAAAATATGTACAGTTGCAGTCTTGTCATCTTTCTTCATATTTTGTCACTATTACATACATGTCAGGGTGATGATAAAAGTAACATATTTATAATACCTTCCAAAGAACCCAAGGCAATGTATATACAATTTTCTTCCATAGGCTTTGATTAAATAATTAATGCAAAAGGATGAGACCACAATCTACTTGTATTTTTTGCTTTTGACATGTATATGATAATACCTTTGTTTCTATAGGAAAGCTTGTAAAAATATATAAAATAAGTTTAAAGAAAAGATAGAAATTAGCGTAAGTTATTCAAGTTATTGTTCACTTTGTACCAAAGCATTTTACTGTAACAGTTTTCTAATGAAAGCTACAAATATCAGCAAATGGAAAACAATGGAACTCAGTGTTTTCTCTTATTTAAAAACAATATGCTACTATGCTGAGTTCAGCTCACAAAAAGTGTCTGTAACTAAAATGATGTTATGAGAAAGCCACTTTTGGTATCCTTAATATGGTGAGTTTTTGTAGTTAGCTCAAACATTAGGCATCTTGTCTAAATATTGCTGGAGTCAAGGCTTTTTCTCCTTTGCAGATGATGCAATGTCTGAAGCTGGGGGCTTTGTCCAGGACCACCGCCAGTACCCAGATGAATGTTCAGAGCTCTCGCTCACATGCTATTTTTACCATACATGTGTGTCAAACCAGAGTGTGTCCTCAAACTGATCCTGTGAGTTGTTGCTTATTTCTAAAATATTCAGTCTTTATCGCTTAAAAAAATTGCATGTATCCCAGGAGGGTATGCTTGACCCAAATCCAGTTTAATTTCATTTTCTCATTTTATTTAAATTGAAGCTGGGGGTGTGTGTGAGACAATATATGTCTGGCACATCTGGCAAGCAGGATGTGACACGTGGTGTTCAGTCATGGTGGAGACCCTCTTGCCTGTGAGGACTCTGCGGAGGTTTGCCTCCATCACCACAAGCAGAGACCCAGTTCATAGCAGTTCCCTTCTCACCTTCCACCTTCTTTCTGGCTTTAAGCCTCTAATTTCCAGGAAACATTTCTGTATTTATGATTCTCTTACAACATGACTGCTATTTTGGCTGTTGCCGAGGTTAGAGGGTATTTGGTATCACTTTAATACAGTGTTTTCAATTATTTTCTTTAATTGTAGGAAAATGCAACAGATAATAAGATGATGTCTGATTCATCGCAAATGAGTGAATATGAAACCCTGACTGCAAAGTTCCATTTTGTTGACCTGGCAGGATCAGAGAGATTGAAAAGAACTGGAGCAACTGGCGAGAGGGCAAAAGAAGGCATTTCTATCAACTGTGGACTTGTAAGACTAGAACTTTATTCTGGGGATATGTACTTTTTCTGTTTGTTTTATTTTACTTTATTTTTTGTCTTTGAGATTGGGTTTCAGTATGTATGTAGCCCAGGCTGTCCTCCAATTCATAAAGATCTTTCTGCCTCAGCCTCTGCTGTACTAAGATTACAGGTACATGCTATCATGTCTGGATTCCTTTTCTCCACTGTAATTCTTACAAATATGGAAATCTCTCATGTACAGAACTGAGATACAAAAGTTGTACTAAAATTGGGGTAGAGAGATAGCTCAGCAGTTAAAAGTGCTTGCCTGTAATGCCTAACAATCTGGGTTGGATTCCCCAGTAACCTCATAAAACCAGATGCACAAAGTGGTACACACATCTGGAGTTTGTTTGCAGTGGCTGGAGGCTCTTGTACACCCATTCATATATTCTCTCTCTCTCCTTTCAAATAAATAAGTAAACAGTTTTTTAAAAAAGTTTTAGTAAATTTAGTAATTCATTGACTCTTTTTAAAATATTTAATTAATTTATTTGAGAGAGAGAAAGAGAGATAGAAAGAGAGAAAGACAGAAAATAGACACACCGGGGTCTCCAGCCACTGCAAACTAACTCCAGACACAGACACATACACACTTGTGTATCAGGCTTTACGTGGGTACTGGGGAATAGATCTCCGGTCCTTCTGCTTTGCAGGCAAAGTTTTAACCACTAAGCCATCTCTCCAGCTCCTCATTGACTCTTGAATCTCACATTATATGCTCTATCCTACCCCACCTTCACCTTTGCTGCATGTTTTCATCTTGTGTGTACATTTGGATTAAATTTTACTGTATGTCCAAAAGATTATGCATATGAAGGAATTACTTTAGAACTTCTTTCCACACTTTAAAATATATCTTCAAGGGCTGGAGAGATGGCTCAGCGGTTAAGGCACTTGCCTCCAGTGCCTAAGGCTGCGGGTTCAATTCCCCATGACCCACATAAGCCAGACCCACAAGGTGGTGGCCCTGGTGCTCTCTCTCTCTCTCTCTCTCTCTCTCTCTGTGTGTGTCTCTCTCTCTCGCTCTGTCTCTATCTCTTCTTGAAAATGAATAAATAAAATATTTAAAAATATACCTTCAAAATAAACATTTAATGTTAAATATTTCAGGGGATAAGACTTAAAAAGTAGCTTTTGTTAATATTCAGAATTCATTTTATTGACTTTGAGAATTACAATCACAGATTTTTAATTTTTTTTGAAATGGGGGGTCTCATGTAGCTCAGGCTGGTCTCAAACTCATGGTATAGTTGAGGATAGCCTTGAACTTCTGATCCTTCTGCCTCTACCTTCTGAGTGATAGGATTATAGGCCTGTGCCACCATGTCAGGTGTGTGTGGTGTTGGGGTTTGAACCCAGGGCCTCTACCAGTTGAGCTACATTCCTAGCACTTTAAAGGCTTTTTGGTATTTTTTTAAAATATAGATTCTATTAGGAATTAACCTTAACTTTTAAAAAAAAGCTATTTGTGTGTGTGTGTGTTCGTGTCAGCTTGTGTAGAGGTCAGAGGAAAGCTTTGGATCTGATCCTTGCATGTTGACCTCATTTGAGGAAGGGTTTCTTGCTCTGGATTCCACATCTGCTATTCTGTGCTCTGTTTGTCATGAGCTCCCAGGAAATTCCCTTGTCTCTGACTCCCATCTCACTGTCAGAGTCCTGGGATTACAGCAGCCTGCCCCACAGCTTCTTTTAGTTTTTAACCTAGGGTCTGGGTATCAAACGCAGGTGCTTTCACTTCAGCAAAAAGTGCTTTTTGTAGTGAGCCATTCCTCCTCCCCCCATTTTACCTAGTGGTATTTTAATTGGTAGCCATCTTGAAGTTGAGTTAGAATAAGGTTTCTGCTATGTCTAAGAAGATGTTATTAAACAAACTTTTGCTTACTAAATTTTTTCTCATTTCGTTCATTATGAAATTGGACATTTGTTCCCACAAAAGATAATAGCATCATTAAATTCCTAAAGCTGAAAACATCAGGCTGTGTGCTTTCTTCTTGGCTTCCCTCCTGTCTTAGCACTTGGGGTGTCTTTTCTTCATCATTATTCAGTTATGATTGTCACTCTTCCATGGGGAGTTACCCACTGAGGCTGATGAGAGAGATCCTGACTTCCCAGTGCCAACACCCAATCCATGTTGATGCATCCCCCCCCCACCATGTGTTTCAGTGTTGCATCCTGGACTTTGAACATTGCGTTGGATTTCTTAGGTGTACTGTCAGGAGTGGATAACATCCATTGCTCTGCTTTCCTAGTTATGCTATTGAGACACGTCTAATCGAGCTCCAGTGTGTCAGTGCTTACAGCTGTTGGAAAAGGAAGATCAGGATGCAATGTGATCCCATTACCACTTGCTGCCTAATGGGTTGATCTTCACAATGACATGATTATGGATGTTGCATTACTGGAAGCTTGCCTGACTAGGATTTTAGATAATGCTTATCATGTAGGTGCTAGCCCATTAGCAGTTGGAAAGACAGTATAGGTGGGAGCTTTTTAAAAACTGGATACTAAACACACGTAGTTTCATTGTATTTCTAAGGTCAGTTTTACTTACACAGAATTCCATGGTCAGAAAAACGGCACTAATATTTTTGTTGTGGCTACAGGAGATTTTAGTCACATAAAGGATCCGTACTGTAGAAAGAAACTTTCATACAACTGTAAACTAATCATTTTATTTCTTCATTTAGCTGAGAAGAATTTACAATGTAAACCTCAAAATGGCTATAATGTTTAAGAGTTTTCATAAGACTTACTTAAAATTTTATTGTAACTTATAAATTTAATCAAACTCAAAAAAGTTAATAAATTACATAAAAATTTAAAATAGAATAAAATTCTTTAAGGGATCAGAACCTGAATTCTAAGGATAGTTAGATTTGTTAATCTTCTAACCTTTCTGTTTCTAAGGAAAATATCTACATAGAAGTTCAAGTTCCTTTTAATCATGAGAACTATGTGAATAACATATATTACTAAATTTTGGGCCGTGTCAGTTATTAATAATTAATATAGAAAACTTTGAACTTTATAAGTACTAGAAAACATAAATGTAAAATAAAACCAAACAGAGGTTCTTAATTGTGTCATGTCTCAATTTTATGTTCTTTGTTAGCCCCACGCTCTAACCAACTGAGCCAACTGGCCAGATACAATTTTATTTTCTTTAGGCTTTCTTTATCAAAAGCATTATAATTAATAAGTTTATATGGTTTTCCCCTTTCCTTTCTCTCTCTCTTAGTTAGCGCTTGGAAATGTTATAAGTGCATTGGGTGACAAGAGCAAGAGAGCTACACATGTCCCTTATAGAGATTCCAAGCTGACAAGACTCCTACAAGATTCCCTTGGGGGTAATAGGTATGTATTAGTGATTAGCCTGAGTTTTGATTCACTACTTTTAAGTATTCTTACATGAAGATTTATAAGGACTGCCTTTATTATAAAAGAAATAAAAGGATGAGGAACTAATAATTATATTAGGTACCTAAAATCTGAGTTAATTTGTATGCATTTATTTCAAATAGTGCATAGTGTTGTTTTTAGTAGGTGTCACTATTTCTAGTATTTAGATAAGAAAATTAAAATTCAGAGAAGTTAAATAATTTATTTGAGGCCATGTAGTTTGTAAGTGAAGTCTGTAATATATACTTATTTATAATTACCATAGTCTGCTTGAAGTTGATAACATGGTGGATGGCTAAAAAAAATCTTGTAAAAAAATAAATGTCTTCTAAGTAACTGTAAAATGGTTTAAATATTATTCATATTTCATTCATTATTCATGTTTTTACAAAGTCAAACTATGTTCTGTATGTCAAAAAAACTTCTCAAAAATGTCAACTGAAATACAGTGTTTGTCGATTATTAACTTTGCTAATATCAGTCATTTTCCTTTCTAATTTTTTACACTGTTCTATACTATTTCTTCAGCTAAATACCTCCTTTTGAACCTCTTGGCATTTAAGTACAAATGTAACACAATTCAATAAGTTACAAAAGCTAGCAAATCTACTATGCAGTGTTTTCAGTGGTCTAATAAGTCATCTTTGCTGGAAAGATCAGTGATATATAATGATGTGATAATTAAAATTAAGATTTTTGAACAACTATTATTTAAAATGTTTTCAATAACTTTATATCTATTTAGGTTTGAAACTGGTTTAGAAATAAAGTATTATTTTTATATTTTTTCCTTTTACTGGCATATTGGCACTGTCTAAATGGACATACTGTAACTCCACTGCCCTCTTCCCATCAGTTGGGGTCTCAGTAATCACTGTGGGAGTCATGAATGCAGCAGTCAGCGTGAGTAGGAAGGACAATACCCCACGGTACGCCTTCCTCTCCTATAGCTCTTATATTCTTTCTGCCACCTCTTCTGCAATGTTCCTTGAACCTTGGAGGCTCAAGGATATATAATAGAAATTTCTATTATGTATTTATAAATACATAATAATATACATAATAAATACATAGTAGAAATATCCTTTACTGTTGAGTAAATAAGGGTTCCTCTTTCCTCACACCCTCATCAGCATTTGTTGCCATTTGATTTCTTGATAATAGCCATTCTGAGTACTAAAGATATTGAACAATTTTTAGATGTTTATTGGCCATTTGTATTTATTCCTTTGAGAACTCTCTGTGCAGTTCCCTGTCCTATTTTTTTGATTGGATTGATTTTTTTGTTGTTGCTTAGTTTTTTGAAATCTTGGTATATTGTAGATATTAAACCTCTTTCAGTTATATAGCTAGCAAAGAATTTCTCTCATTCTGCAGGGTGTCTTTTGATGGTTAGCTTAGCTGTGCAATCCCATTGGTTGAGTGCTTGTCTTACTGCCTTGGGTACTGGGGTCTTGTTCAGAAAGTCTTTCCTTAAGCCTACATTATGGAGTATTCTCCCTACTTTTTTTCTAGTTGGTTCATAGTTTTAGGTCTTATATTGAGGTCCTTGCTTCATTTAGAGTTGAATTAAAATAAATATTTTCTTCATCTGCCAACAAAGAGAGACAATAGAGGAGAAAGAGAGAGAGAGAGAACGAGAGAGAGAGAGAGAGAGAATGAATATCACTGTGGCAGGGCCTCTAGTCACTGCAAATGAACTTCAGGTGCATGTGCCACTTTATGCATCTGTCTTTCCATGGGTACTGGGTCATTAGGCTTTGTAGGCAACACTTTAACTGCTGAGCCATCTCTCCCGCCCTGGAGTTGAGTTTTGTGTAGGAGAGTCTAGATAGCTTCTACATGTAGTTATCTACTTTCTCCAGCACCATTTCTTGAAAATGTTATGTGTACTTTAGGCTTCTTTGTCAATGATCAGGTAGCCGTAGTTACTGAAACTCATACCTTGTTCTTCTATTCAATTCCATCGACCTGCGTGCCTGTTTTTGTGACAGTACCATGCTGTTTTTATTACTATGCTTTGTAGGATATCTTGACATTTTGCATAGAGATACCACCAGCAGTATTAGCTTTCTGAAGACATTTTTGACCATCTGAGATGTTTTGTGCTTCAATATGAGTTTTGAGACTATTTTTTAAATTTATTTCTGAATGGTGGTGGAATTTTCATTGGAATTGCATGAGTCTATAAATGCTTTTGGTTAGATGGCCATTTTCAAAATAATAATTCTTCAAATCCATAAGCATTGGAGATCTTTCCATTTTTTTTCAATTTCTTTCTTCAGTGTTTTATTATTTTCATTGTAGAAGTCTTTAACTTCCTTAGTTAGAAATACTTCAAAATATTTAATTTTCTGTGGATATTGTAAATGGGATTGTTTCCCTAATTTCTTTCTCTGTATGTTTGTCATTTTTGTGTGTTAATTTTATATCCTGTCTTTTTGCTGAAAGAGACTTAGAGTTTTTTTGTGGAGTCTTTAGGATCTTTTAAGTACAGAATCATATCATCTGTAAATAAGGATACTTTGACTTCTTCTAATTTGTATCTTTTTCTTTTTCACTTGTCTTGGAGCTTTAGTCATAAGGGCACAGAGGGGAACTATAGCACATTCTCTAGGGTACCTGTGCCAAGCAGCCTCCTTTTTCCCAAGCAAGCAGCTTAGATGTATGTTTCTGATAGGGCTTTAATAAAAAATTGGAACCCCTGGTAAATACTATATGTTACACTGAGTATATTTCTGGGCAACATGATTTTTTCCTCATTCCCTTGAAGAGGTGCCCGGGTCTGACTCTTGAATTTCTTTGTCTCTCACAGTACATGTCCTCTTGGCCTTCACACTTCAGTTCAACAGGTGAATCCTCTCCTTTCTCCCCTTTCAGGAGATTAGCTGAAGCTCCTGGTTAGTGTGTCTGAGTTATCTCAACTTCCCAATACATCATGATTATTAGTTACTGAAAAATTTCCCAAATACTGTGTTATGTGCTTAGAAATACTTTGATGGGTAAAGCTAGGTGATTCCAAATTTTTTGATTCAAGAGCTGAGGTCTATAAAGTTTTGATATAATAGTAATAATAATAATAAGTGCTGAATAAAAATGAGTCATGCAAATGTCACAGAAGGCAGAACGAGTTTAGGTAAATGACAGGTTAGAGTCTTGGTCCTGATAACACCTTAGTTGCTTGTAAGAGAAAACATAAGCAAGGAATGAACAGGAGTTGGGAAAAGGAGAAAGATATAAGATAGGATCTATTTTTATTTTACTTTTTATATTTTTGAGGTGAGGTCTCACTTTGTTGACTAGGCTCCTTTGAACTTGCAGTCCCCCGCCTTAGGCGTCCTAGTAGATGAGATTACAAGTGCATACCACCACGCCTGGGAACATCCCTTTACTCTGTGTAGGCTTTACTGGGTGGGGAGAAGGAGCAAGTGACCATTAAGGAGACTACCGATTAGGACTGGTAAATGTTAATGCTCTCCTAGAGTACGTAAACTTGATCTTTGCAGTTTCTTTAAGAGCAGAGATATCCATTTATATTAGAATCGATGTCAATGAGAGAAATATCTAGAAACACTAATAATAAGTACAAATGGAAGCAGTAATGTGAACCAATCAGAGCTTTCCAACATGCTTCATCACAAGTAGTTGCCATATCTAATCTTAGGCTGCTGTGGAAGAAAAGCTTGAATGGTTTCAGAGGGCTTAGTCCATGGTTTCTTGGTCTCACATGACAAGGGAGAGCGTCACAACAGCAGAAACACTGTTCAACTCATGGCTGAAGAGAAGAATGGAGGGAGGGAGGGAGGGGAGGAGAGAGGAAGGGAGAGGGAGAGAGGGGGACAACTGTCAAGCTTATATCTTGTTTGTTTGGCTTATAAATGCCCAGTAGAATCTCTTTGGATTTAATTGAAGGATGTAATACTGGGGTATAGTTAACATTCTACTCACCCAGTTTGACTGACAAATTGGTCTATTGTGACTATAAAGTAATATTTCAAATTATTTTTCTGTGTTATTTGGTTAAAAACTCTGGAGATTTTTTTGATTAGTTACTAATGATGAAACATAAGCATATACTCTATATTCTTTTTGTTTGACTATGATTGTATTTTGTGTAAAGTTCTTTGACAACTCAAAAGTTAGAATACCAGAGATTCAATAGAAGTAAGAAAAGTTTAAGTTACTAAAATAAGCAAATAATGAAACTAGTTTTGATTTTCAACCTGTCCTGTATAGTTAAAATGATTTTAGAATTATTGAGTGCATTACTTTAAAAAATGCTGTGTAAAGAAGAAACAGATAAATTTGTTCAACCTTTCTTTCCCGATTGTGCTTCAAAGAGGGTACACTAAACTCTTTTTTTTTCCCAGTGTTACCTACGTCAACAAAATTTTTCCCTTTGATATGATCTTAATGCCTGTGAGCTTTTAAACTTGACTTTAGTTTTAAGTTAGTAAAATCAGTCTTTTGAGATTTTTAAGAGAAGATACTGTTCAAATGCTAGGAATTTTTAAAGGTCAATATTTGCTTTCATTTGTACAACTAATTATTGTTTGTAACTTTCAGCCAGACAATCATGATAGCATGTGTCAGCCCTTCAGACAGAGATTTCATGGAGACGTTAAACACTCTGAAATATGCTAATCGAGCTAGAAATATCAAGAATAAGGTGATGGTCAATCAGGATCGAGCCAGTCAGCAAATCAATGCTCTCCGCAGTGAGATCACACGACTTCAGATGGAGCTGATGGAGTACAAAACAGTAAGCAGGAGGAGTTGACTTTGCATCTTATAATGTATTTACTTCTGGCAAAGGATGTTTTAAATATCTTATTTATCTGCACATGCGTGTGTGTATGTATAGAAGTATGTGTGCCAATGTACCCATGTGGCTGTCAGGGGATACCTTCTTTTAGAGAGGGTCTTTGCTGTTGCAAACAAATGCCAGTCCAGCCAGTCAGGCCAGTGAGCTCCTGACTGCGCCTTGCATCATCATAGCACATTGGATTACAGATGTGAACTCCACTTTGAGACTGTGTGGGTACTGGGGAATCAAACTTGGTCAGCAGGCTTTGCAAGCAAGAGCTTTTAACCCCAGATCTATCTCTATCCCCATAATTTGTTTTAGTGATAACTTGCATTCATGTGTCTTTGGAAGTAATTTGGAAGCAGGATTCTCTAGATTTCCTTGTGGGTAGCATTGATAGCCAGTTTAACTTAATTAACTTAACCTCTTCAAAATGCTTGTCGTCCAGTTCATGTTTCAGTGACTATTGCACCTGAAGGGTTGTAGTACATGGAAGAGCTTGGGGGTTAAGAAGATAAAAGAGCTTTTTGGTTGTAGCATTGCAAACTCCTTGAGTATATTTAAACAGACTTCTGCAACCTTAAGAATCCACCAACAAGGAAACATTCTTCTCTTCTAGGGAAAAAGAATAATTGACGAGGAGGGTGTGGAAAGCATCAATGACATGTTTCACGAGAATGCGATGCTACAGACTGAAAATAACAATCTACGTGTACGAATTAAAGCCATGCAGGAGACAATTGATGCCCTGAGGGCCAGGATCACACAGCTTGTGAGTGATCAGGCCAACCAAGTTCTTGCCAGAGCAGGTATGTGCATAGGGTGTCATGAGGGAGGGATAACCTCAGAAGAAGTTTGTTCATTATGCACACTGTCATTTCAATTAAATACTTGATTTAAAAATATAATGCATTCTTATGTAAACAGAATATGCCCTGTGTATATTATTGTATTATGATGTTCTCATGTAATTTCAGAAAGAAGATTTTTTTGTAGAAATTGTGCCTTTAAGAATTATTGTTTTTTTTCCCCAAGCTTTGCTTTCTGTCCTGTTTTATTGAAGTCTTTTTGTCTTATTTGTTGTTGGGGATCACACCCAGGGTTCATGCGTGCTAGGCAAGTAGTCTAGTTCTGAGCTATTACTCCCAGCCTTAAAGTGTTCATTTTAAAAGAAATTTTCCATTTCATATTTTACCTTGCAGGTGAAGGGAATGAAGAGATTAGTAATATGATTCACAGTTATATCAAAGAAATTGAAGACCTCAGGTATAATTCTTTGTAACATATCAAGTTGATGTTGGTTTTTGATTTTTTTGCAATGGTTATAATGCCTCTATTTTTTGGGATTCTTGTTCAGTAGCTAATTGTGGTGGATTTCAGCCCTTTGGTCATGTTAACTTTAGAGGACTACAGAACCAATATTGATGGAAGAGGAGCTGGAAACAGATCATTTCTGGAAGCTTTTTAGCTTCCATGATTTAAACAAATACTGAATAATTTTCTTCTGGAGCAAAACACCAGCAAGTATTATGGGGGAGTTCTTAAAAATAGGTTGCCTTCTTCACTTAAAAAAAGAGCCAGATCCTATATTGGGTACTCCTTGGTAGATAACGACTAAGTGAGAGGAGGTCCTCATCTTGAATTTGTGTGACTGGGGCTCTTCTAGTGTTTCTCCTTCAGTGATAAGTACTTTCTCCACTATCTGGCTCCACAAAGTATACTTGGTCCCTCAAATGTTTCAAAAATGAAAAATAAATGAATATTCTGATGTGGCAACAAGTTATTGAGATACTTGTAACTGTCATTGTGTGTGTGTGTGTGTGTGTGTGTGTGTTGGGGGTAAGTGAGAAGAGAGAGAGGGTAAAAACATGTTTTCACTGTAGCCTATACAAAAATCAGTTTCTGTTAATATATTTGGGGTTTATGGAGGTGAGTCCTAAAAGCTTTAGTCCCTGCCAAATACACACCTTGAATCTAGGGTAAAACCCAACAAAATATAACAGTAGCAATAATTAACACACATGGCATTATTTCAGCTGGTTTATTATATGTTCATTTGCTTTCAACAATATTATATGTTTAGGGCTTTTGATATATTTAAGATGTAGGAAATCATGAAATAGTGTTTGTACTTTTCTGTTGTTTGAAAATCATGAGTCTTGGGCTGGAGAGATGGCTCAGAGGTTAAGGCACTTGCCTCCAGTGCCTAAGGCCCTGGGTTCAATTCCCCAGGACCCACATGTGCCAGACCCACAAGGTGGTGGCCCTGGTGCGCGCTCTCTCTCTCTCTCTCTCTCTCTCTCTCTCTCTCTCTCTCTCTCTCTCTCTCTGCTTGAAAATGAATAAATAAATAAAATAAAATATTAAAAAAAAAGAAAAAGAAAATCATGAGTCTTGATTTTGAGTTTTATAGTTAACCTGAGTTCTTAAAAATAGGTTGCCTTCTTCAGTTAAAAAAAAGTGACAGTATTACATTCAGAACTTTGCTTAAAATATTTTTGATATCTTAATGAACCTAGCAGTTGATTTATAGCTATTTATTTCTTTGTTAATTTTTGGTGGTAGGGATTGGACCCAGATAAACAGATGCTCTAACACTGAACAATACTCCCAGACTCAATTAAATTATTTAAAGATACTGTAATCATTGTTTTAATTACATATGACACCAAATATAAAATACAGTGATTTCCTTAAAGATTGTATGGGACATTGATGTGAAACACATTCATTCATTTAAATATGTCTTATCTTAAGATGGCTTTAAAAGTATCATGAATAATTTTGGTAGACAGTGTAAATGCAGAGCTGACTATTTTGTTCAGAGTTTAGTGGCTGCAAATGATCCAACATTTTCCTCAGAAATATTTGAAGATGTGTCAAAAGAGCTTAGTTAACATAATGTTGAAACTGAGATTCATGGGCCCTATCTTAATCATCCAGGTGCCAAGTTAACTGTGAAAATCTGTCGTATTGAAATTCGAGTGTTATGTTCTTAATGGCTTATATCAACAGGAAGTGAAGGGACTGGCCTAGAGTCTCTCTGAATCTCTTTTATTCTTGAGTTCAAGCCCTTTAGAATCTCATCAATCTGTCTTTACACATTACTGATAAATTTCCCTTTTGTCACTTTTAGGACTGCTTGAGCAAACAAAAGAATGTTTCATTATAAACTCAGGTTTCCTTGGTGATATAAATTTTCCCATGCAGTATTAAAGAGCTAAATGTCTGTCAGCCAGCTAGGGGCCTCTTTGATTGACTAGTCCTTGAAAATTTTTAGAAATGTTATTTTTTTGTGAATTTTAGGCACTCTACTGCTCTTCTATTTTGAGTAATAGATTTACAAAGTAAAGAGCATGCTCACTAGCCAGAATTCAAGGAATCTAATTTCCACTGGCATCTGAATATTTAGTTTTTTTTTCTGAACACTTAAGAGTGTGATTTCAGATTTTTAATTATTCTATCAGGAGGCTTATAAATATTCCAAGTATTAATGTTTATGATTATATTTATTTTGAGATAAACAACATCAGAACAATGTTACAATGAATTTCAGAAAACCTCTTTAGTTTGTGAAACAGGGCATTTTATTTTCAGCAGTCTAATACATGTATATAATCTACTTTGTACATACTTATCCTCCATTTCCTTCTCGTATTCTCCTCCCAAAACAGCTCATTAAAATGTTCCCTGTTTATTTCTAGGGCTGTCAAGTTCATAAACACAGAAGGAAGAATGATCATTGCCAGGGGTGAGGGTAGTTGGGAAAGGAGGTGTTTAATGCATGCAGAGCTCTAGTGTGAGAAGATGAAGTTCTGGAGACAGACGGTTACAAAGCAGTGGATGGATTATTCTTCATGTTGCAGACGTACATTTAGAAGTAGCCAGAATAATACATGTTTGTTTTTCCATAATAAAAATTATTCCCTAAATTAATGGTATTTTTATTCATCAGGGCAAAATTATTAGAAAGTGAAGCAGTGAATGAGAACCTTAGAAAAAACCTAACAAGAGCCACAGCAAGATCACCGTATTTCAGTGGACCGTCAGCTTTCTCTCCCGCTCTCCTGTCTTCAGACAAAGAAACCATTGAAATCATAGATCTAGCAAAGAAAGATTTAGAGAAGCTGAAAAGAAAAGAAAAAAAGAAAAAGAAAAGGTAGTATGAAATCACTGAATCTTTGATTTTTTTTCAGAGTATTTTATTTTGTAATTATAGTGAGTAAACGTCACATATATGAATACAAGAATAATCATGTAGATGAACTCACATTACAATGATATAATTTTCAATCATGTATCTCTCCTTATTTGTAAGGAAAGTAAGTTTAGCTATAACCATCTGGTAAAGATTTTATTTGGCTATGACAAGGTAAAATGCTTGTTAGAATTACTGTTGCATTTTTTCAAATTGCTGCTTTTGCGTTCCATTCATCTTGCTTTCCCAAAAAGCCTCTGTGTGCTGCTCTAATGGTGTTTTCATATTTCCTCATTTCCTAATATGATTAAGTAAGCTCGTTGGATATTCTAATTCCCATCTAGATTAGTTTAACTCAAGGCTAAACTAATCCACCAGAATGTCATTCATGCTAATTCAGGCTTTCTGAACAAGGAGTTCCTCAGCTTTTCACCACTGCTTTAGGCTTTCTCTTTCTTGTCTCGTGATAATAGCTCCTGCTGGACTCAACTGGGTACAAAGAAGAGAAAGCAAATAAAAAATTGACCACTGGTAATGTGTGAGTGGTTAAATTCTCACAAATTATTTATCTATTTATACATTTAGTCTATGGTGCAGTCGAACTGTTTATTAAGAACATACTGAACATGTCAGTAAAATTACATGTTAGCATTTTTGGCTAGATATTCAAAAGGTGGGGGAAACTGCCTTATTTGTCACATGGATTATTGTAGGGGAGGCTTGGTTAACTGTTTAACTTGCTGCTTTCCTCAGTTAACATAGAAGTTTAGACAACCAGATAGTTCTTCCTTGGTCAGACAGCTGATCAAAGCTATGAGAGGTTTAAATTCTTCAGACTCACTCAGCTTTGTATCTTTGTATTGAGAAAGAATACATAAGAGGCTGTGGAGATGGCTCAGTGGTTAAAGGCACTTGTTTGCAAAGACTGCTAGCCTAGGTTAAATTCACCAACCATCCACTTAAAGCCCTAATGTAAAAAGTGGCAAGTAACTCAAGCATCTGGTACTGTTTGCATTGGCAAGAGACCCTGGTGTGCCCCTCCCCCCCCAGAAACACACAGACACACAAACACACACACACACACACACACACACTCATTCAATTTAAAAAAATATTAAAATAACTGGAAGAAGTTGCACATTTATGGTTAGGGGCATTGCATTCTTCACTTGTTAAATGCTTCCACATAAATGCATCGTAGTTAACTCTCCCTTTATGGAGAGCAGTTGAAGAGAGACGGAAACTAGCATCAACAACAGCCTCCACATGACATCAATTTTTTATGTGTGTGTAAAAGAACTCTGTAGGTGGCCACGATGTGAAATGATACAACTTGTGTTTAGAGGTCCAGGTACTCTGTGCTCATGAATCATAAAGCAGCTTGAGCGCAAGGGCATATTTTTCAAAGTCATGAGCTGAGCCTGGACTTTCTGAGTTAAAAATTTTAGATATCTCCTTAATCACATTTGAGTATGAAAAATAAAAAATAAGTAAGGGTCCTAATAAATGTGTTTTTGATATTTGTATCGTGGTTATAGGTACTCCAGAGTAATGCTGTGGTTTTGAGATGATTTTTGTGAGAATTCACTGTGATAAGCCCTCTTGGCTGACAAACACTACTAATGGAAACATATTTTATTCATATTTACTCTTATTTCTACTTTATGCAATCCCTGCCTATTGAAAGGGAAACAAAATTGAAATAAAATAGCATTCATTTCAAATTGAGTATTTGTGAATAATTTAGTGAGTGTATAATAATTAAAATAATAATAATTATTATTAATATATTATTCAATATATTATATTATTAATATATATTATATATTATTAATATATAATATATATTATTAATAATTATAGTAATAATTATTATTATAAGGTTAATAATAGTATATATTAACTTACCAAGTAACTAGATTTTAAGATAAAATTATCTAAGTGAAGAAATTGTTACTTCCCAATAAATAAGGATTAAGTGGGGATAAATATGGTTGGACAGAAAAGTCAGATAAGAAATGAAAGTTTAGGATGAGAAATTGATATTACTAGTCTATCCATGGTCCCCTGTCACAAGGACTGATCCAGATGACCCATGGAGGAGGTTATCCAGTTGAGGGGGGAGGGGAGGGCAGTGGGGAATTGGGGATAACAACTCATTGTTTGCCCACTAAATAAATGTTGTAACTCATTATGGACAATAAAAAAAAAAACAAAAAAATATTTTCTAGCCAGGCACGGTGGCAAATACCTTTAATCCTGGCACTCAGGAGGCTGAGGTAGAAGGGTCACTCTGAGTTCAAGGCCAGCATGGAGCTACAGAGTGCATTTCAGATTAACTTGGGCTAGAGTCAGAGACTTCCTTAAAAAAAAAACCAAACCTAATAATTTCTAAAAGTTAATATTTATACAATGTTAAAAATATATTATAAAGTCTTTTTTACACACATACTCTAGTGTATTTTTATTACAATGACATCTATATCATTTGTGAACCTAGAAAATTGTGGGCTCTAAACATGTCTAGAGAGCCAGTTAATAAATTTCATATAATTTTACAGAATTTAATGACCTTTGTCTTGCTATTCTTTAGACAAGCATTGTTTTCTATCAAGAAAGAAAAACTAGACCTATGTTATTCAGCTTAGTATTCATTGCATTTTCTTACCACTAACTTTTAGCTATAGGTATAAATTCCTATTTAGAAAGGTAAGAAAGCTTTTATCGCAGACAAAGACTTGAAACAGAACAAACACACACTAAAGCGTGAGTTTCTGAAATCTTCAGGAAGACTTTAGCTTTCTCAAGGTCTGCACAGTCTCCACCAGAGCTCCTGGGAGGCCACAGCTCCTGGCTGCATCCCTTCCTTCTCATAGTTACTGTTTTATTGATCAGAGACTGCGTTGAAAAACTTGGATGATGCTTTAATCTACACATTAAGTTCGATGAGACATTTTTTAGAAGTTGTGTCTAATCATCTCTAGAAAGTTATATAAATATGTTGTCCATTTCACCCATAAAATGGTTGTTGCTTGGTTCATAGTGTGGTAAGAAGAACTCAGAAGGGTTCAGGAATGGGCCAGTATGGAGAAAGAAAACCTTTTCCCTTCATGGAAATGGGCCAAACTTTGAGGGCTAAATAAGTGTTAATTTTTGAACATTAGCTATTCATTCATACTGATTTTTTGTGTATCTCGCCTACCCCATTACTTTTATCCATTTCTCTTTTTGCAGTGCAGTAACTATATAGTTCTTCCCTACCTAGAAGTGCTCCTAATTTTAATACTGTGGGATTTTTTCCCCCTCTCACCTCCATGATTTCAAACTCAGGTGCAAAGGAATTCATACCTGTGGAATAACAGCTAGTATGCTTCCTTTTGGGGATGTTGTATCAAAGGACTCATTCATCCAAACAGAAATTTCAAGCAGTTGAACCTAGAGAAATAAAATTGACTGAGTCAGAGGAGGGTTTTTTTTAAAAAACCTTCCTTTTACTAAATTTTGAAAAGTTAAATGATTTGTAGCCTTTGGTTTAAGGTCTGTGGAGCTGCCCTGGCTCTCAGAGCTGCTTCTTTTCCTTCAAAAGATCCAAGACTTTAATTTTTCTCTGGTTTTTCGCTTTTTTTTCCTGATGATTTCAGGTTTTAGTAGTTTCAGGGCCTCTGACAGTGTGAGCTGGTAGAATGAGTAACACTTGGATTTTTCAAGGTCAGAAACTATGCTCCTATTCAAGGAAGACATCACATATGCGACTGTACATGGCTATGTACCCTGTTACATCTGTTTTACCAGAGCTCTGGCTTAGCTGTTCTCTGGGTTTTTAAGACATTTTCTTCTAACCTTGTGCTTATTTTTTATGGATCTGTAAAACAACTCAGAGTTGTAGCGAGTAAGGATAGTCCTGTTATATAGGTCATTTACCTCTCAAATAACTGAACAGACGGTGTTGCCCATGTTCACTTACACAAATGTTAAAACTCTGTCTCTCCTATCCCCACAGCAATGGAACTCGGTTTTTAAATAAAAAGCTAAACTCTTTTTTTAGGAACTGGGGAAGAATTTGACTTGTTGGTCATTTCCCTGCCCCTCCACTGTCTTTTTGAACTAGTTAAAAGAGGCTTGGGGCAAGGCATTTCAGATTTACCTACTTATTAGCTCATGTTAACCATGCATTTAATACAGCTCTCTTGCATAAGGCAAACGACCATTCTATATTGAAAATAGAAAATCTGGGTTTGTTTCCACGGAGCCATGTCCTTTGAGCCATTGTAGATCATCATCACCAGTATAAGCCTTGATCAGACTTCTTTTTTTAAAATTTTTTGCATTGCTTTGTACTTACAGATCAAGAAAATGTCCTGTTGACACACGTAGTCTACTTTTTGGATATCTGGCTATAAATGACTTGCAATATGTAAAAAAACTTGATGTATCTTTCTGACTGCAGTAGATTTATCCTTAGTGGTGTTGGGTTGAAACTCTAGAAACACATACATTTTGTGAGCATTGGTTTTCGTCTTCTAGTCACTGTTCTCAGTCGTTTGTTCTCATGTTAACATCACTCTGTAGACTTTTTTTTCTCAGATTACTAGTCTTCTCATAGGAGCAAATAAGTGATTATAAGAAGCAATCACAAATCAAGAATAACCCCATGGAAGCACACAGTATAAAATTAAAACCAGAATGACTGAAGGAAATAATTCATGATTCAGGTTTCATCATTTCTTTTTTAAATATTGATGATTCAAAAAATTGGAATTCAAGGCAGAGTGTGTGCTGTATCCAGATGGCTATGTGCTTAATTGGAACTTGGCACGTCTGCCTTTTTGTCTACATGACAAATATTGACACGTTCAATTGAAAAAAGAGCCTAATGTTCTATTGAACATTCTTTAAATTATATTTGAAAGTCTAAGTTTGTAAATTTATAGTTTTTCTCATACTTTTCTGATGAAAAATAGTCTTGCTGATGGAAATGACTAAATTTCCCATTGTATCTCCACTTTTGCCTTAGATATACCTTTTTGGTTGTTCTAATAGTTGGTGCTGTAAATTCTTAACCCCCAAATTTTGAGATTTTATTTCTATTAATAAAATTATAATTTTTCAGCAGTAACATAATAATCATATTCATTTGCTCATAATACCATTTCACATGTAGTTTGACATGATTATTATTTTAATTTAGATTTAGTGATGTTCACATGTAGTATATTAAAACAAAAATACAAGTTTTTGCAAATAATAACAGTATGTAGTATTAGTATTTTTTATTGTGGTATAAAGGCATTACTTTATGAAGTTCTTTTAATGATGCCATAAAAAAAACTCTCTTGAAAAATTTAAAGAGAAGAGGGATGTGGTTGAAAGTGGGCTTCTTTAATAGGGGGAAATTGAGAAAATTCCACTATATCAGACTAAAACAGCAATGGTATCCAAACGCTCTAACGTACATAAATGGAGACTCCATTTTGCTTTTCAATAATTTCAAAAGATTGTCTATGTACTCTACTTAGATAGAATGATTAATTGATTTTCTACTTTGTATTCATACAGAATGTACTGCCTTTTTACTGTGTATTGTCCTTTAATGATCTCTTTTAAAGTTTATTTTGACGTCTTCAAGCTCATGCATCATTTTTACCTTCTTTCCGCTTTCGCTTGTTACTGTCTGGTTTGTCCTTCACTGGCTTGGCCTCCAATACTGTGCCTCGGGGTTTTGAAGGCTACAGAAACTTGAGGAAAGCAATCGAGAAGAAAGAAGGTTGGAATATTTCCCAGGTTTTTTTTTTTTAAATTAAAATGTCATTTAAATACTTGGTTACTATTCGCAAGGAAATGCGGTATAGAATTGTAGATTGCTTCAGACTAGATTAGCTGTGTATTCCTAAAAGAAATGATTTTTTATAAAAATAACAAGGCACAGAAAATTTCAAAAGTACTTCTTTACAGAATGAAATCTTCAGGAGTTTACCTGAGTTAAAATTCAAGCAGTTTCATAATAAACTCTTATGATTATTTTTAAATATAAATTGACCAAGCAAGCCTCTACCATTTTACATGCTAAAAAAGCAAACAAAAAAATCAGCAATTCTGTATCTTTCAGAAACTTGTGAGCATAATGGGAATTATTAATTGGATGGAAATTGATACTTTGTTCCTCCGCATGCCAGTCCATGGGTGGTCCCATCTCTGTTCTCTTTCTTATTTGGCATAGTCTTGTTGTAAAACAGCATTAAAATGGCAAAAATGCAAGGAAACTGAGGCCTTAATACAGATAAGCTTAGCAATGATCCTTAAGGTCAAACGACAGAAATTATTTTTGCTTTAAAAATATGTTCTAAGGGTACATCAGAAATTGGGATAGTTGGTTTCCTTTCTTTTGTCCTTGAACAACATGTAGAAGCCTATTGCTGAATTCCATTTAATGGAAACTTAGCTTTCACAGACTCAGGATTGTGATTATGGACTTAAATCTACATCAAGTACTATTTTACTCTTTTTTTTGATCTTCATAGGTTTTCTAAACTATCAGCCAATTTAACTAAAAAATTTAGTTTTGAAAGAATATGTAATCATTTTTAACAGCAGAGCATTAGAAGTTCATCTCTTATTTAAAATATGAACTTGGGAACTTTTATGTATAAATGACTAATTTACTTTACATATCATATATCATAAATATGCTGTTTTATAATATAATACCCCATGATCACATTCTATATGTTATTTAAGATCCTAAAGTTTCTGAGTTTTATATTTCATGTCTATAATCTCTTTATTTAAAAAGTATTTTATAATTATAATTATCTGTGGATCACACTAGAATTCACATGCACATTAGTTATTTAGGACTTGTATATTTATCAACAGAATTAAATTATAACATTACAAATGTGAAATTTCTTTTAGTGACAATATGATGGATCTTTAAAGTTACCTGTGGAAGCATCTCACCACATTAAAGTATTCAAGTCTGCTCAATAAATGAACTTAGTAAATAGAGGCTGCTTCTGATTTGATTTTTACATGATCACTGCTGGACAGCAAAAGCAGACAGGTTCTAGGGCTACTTCTCAATCATAAATGGACATACATACCTGTGAGGACCTTGATAAGATGGAGAGCCTGGCTCAGGACCACTGGCGGAGCCGACAGTCTACATTAACCAGCTCTTGTGAGGTCCAGGGCTTGAGTGCACTTGGAGTGTTGGCTTCCACAATACTGGTCTAGGAGCCAGGACACCTGGTTTCAGACCCTTTGAGTAGATAACTTTTCCCAGGCCACAGTTTCTTTTTTATTTGTCAAAGAGGGTTGATTTAATGCTCCTCCGAGCTCCCAAGATTCTGCTTCTGTGTGAAATATAAATTCTGTTATCTTGTAAGGTGCTTAGATGGTATCTTAGGTGTCAACTGGTCTATTATTTAGGATATGGTAATTGTCAGTACCAACAACCTTCTAAGTGATTCTTAAGCCTTCTAAGTGATTCTTAGAGACACATTAATATAGATCTATCACTGTTGGCTGTTTTGTAACATGGTGGCAGGGATGACTTTGATATATGTAAAAGATAACAATAGTTAGTTAGCCTGGGCATTGTGACTGACAGGAGTGTTTAGTCAAGTCAGAGTAAAGTTGTATGGCTCTTAACCTGAGTTAAGGGGACTTTGGATGGAACTTGCAGTCATGAAGGAACTGACTGTAATGAACACTATATACTGCAGGAGTTGCATGGGAGAAAGGGAGACAGCAGTGGAAGAGAGCATGGAGGCCTCATGAGAAATGTCTTCTCCAAACACTCTCTTTCTAGCTCTGAACCTCAATTACAGCACTATTTGAGCGGGTGTTCCTGCCCTTTTAAAATGACTGAACGAACGATAATTTCTGTGAACATTTTGCTTGAATTGCATAAGAGTAGAAAATCTTATGTATTCTATGTAGCCTAAAGAGTCATGCAAGGCATCATGCAAAATTATTATTTGTCATACACGTTCGATCTGGATGGTTTCTAGTTTCCTTCAAGTTCACTTTTCTCCAATACAATGCCTTAATAGTGCTCAGGAAGCCTGTACAATGTATGTGCCTCCAGTTGTGAGGACTTTATTGTGCTATTCTTCTGGCACTTTCTTCTCACTGCAGAGATTGTTGTTGTCCATTTCAAACTGTACTATTCCATTACTGTTTAGTGTGTGAGATGCATAGACATGTTCAAATGCAAATACTCATGAAACTCGTTGACACAATTTAACAGATGCTAGCGCCAACCCCTGAGTCAAAAAATGAAGCGATGAGCTGTGGGTACACTGCTCACACCCACGAGGTAGTATAGTGGGGACGATGAAGATCAAGTAAATAATTACAGAAATAAACAAAAACTATAAACTCTGGAAAGTTCTTATAAATCAGAAAATTATTTGCATCTGTATTGTTCTGAGCACAAAAATATCCACGATAATAATCATAAATATTAGTTAAATAATAATGACAGGGCCTAAAGAAGAGTTTGAATTGTTTTCTTAGAAATGAGAAATAAACCCATGTATTAGAATATTTAATACAGCAGAGTATCTGAAAGGAAGGGTAATTTTCATAAAGTTGTTCTGATAAAATTTTAAAGTTCTTTCTAGAGGAACTTTATTTGGAGAATACTGCCTAATTTGATTTTTCCTTTCTTCTTAATGATTTTTAAATGTCACTATCTTGCGAAACATATAGATTCATTTAGAGTTCACTGCTTTACTTACCTAACTTGGTTAAGTATGAGTCTGGTGAACAGAAGTAGAACTTCTGTGTGTAGTTTGTTGTGCTTGGTAAACCCAAGAAGGATCAGAGTAATTTGGGAATGCACAAACTCTGCTCACTGTAGTTCTCTGTCGTCTCTCTGGACCTGCTTAACTCACAGCTTAGTGAAGCCATAATGACTGCCTCACACCTCTGTGCTCTCATGGCGGCAGGCACTAGATAACTGAAGAAGGAAGCTTTCAATTTTATAGTGAATTCTTTGGTAGATCTGGAATTTCCCATTCAGTCAGAGGGCAGTGTAAGAACTCACTGGGAAGCATGAGAAATACACCTATGCTGTGCATACAGTCTAGGAAAATACCAGAATACTCTGATGACATAACCAGTGTAGACACACTCTTTTTAGGCAGAGTTATTTTGAGTCTTTAAATGTATTCTTTAATTTATTATGGCATCAATAAAAATACAATTTTTTTTAGCTTTCTGTTTCTATGAGAAAAGTTTTCATGTGTTCAGATGGGAAGCAAAAAGTCTGTTTTGATTTCTTTTGAAATTCGATTGCCACACATTGTAATTAACTGGCCATTACTGTGCCTAGTTCTGAGCTGTCTCATCAGATTTTTAGCTTCAGGGGATGTTATTTATAGAAAATAAATTTTCTTTAGTGATATAACTCTATACATTTTGGTCGTGTTGAGATCCATTTTTTTCCCCCCAAGCATCAGACAGGCAAGATAGCTTTGCTTAGTCACATGATTGATTAACCCGTTCAGTTTTTCATTTATAAATTGTTGATGCTTTTTAAAAAAACTGAGAGAAAAGAATGAAGAAGTTTTCCTTTGCACTTCAGTACCATACTTTTATTTTCTTGCTTTGTTTTTAGTGTGGCTGGAAAAGAGGATAATACTGATACTGACCAAGAAAAGAAAGAAGAAAAGGGTGTTTCAGAAAGAGAAAACCATGAGTTGGAAGGGGTGAGTATGGAAGAATGAACTTGTAAATTTTAGTCACTGGGCATGTTGCTGAAAACTCACATAAAGAAAAGGAAAATAGTTATCATACCTTCCATGTGTACCTTGAGGACTTTTCTTCAGATGTGCAAGTTATTAAATATTGGCAAATGGTTTGTTGTGAAAACTGTGTACACATGGAAATATAAAACTATTAGAGATGAAGTATTAAGACAGAATTTTTATATAATAAGATTAAAATTTTGGCATGATTTTGAAGAGAAAATTAAAAGTTTGGGCTTCTGTGCATGGTTCTCTAGCATCTCTTCTTGAGGCAATCAGTTGCTTTACCAGTGGTATGTTATTAAGGCTCACAAATAACATTTTAGGAAGAAAATCAAGAAATGAGTGATCACGAAGATGAGGAGGAGGAGGACGAAGAAGAGGAGGAAGAGGATGATGACATTGAAGGAGGTGAAAGCTCTGATGAGTCAGATTCGGAATCAGATGAAAAAGGTACTTGCCCTTTAATATGAAGGCAGGATCATTTTGGGAAGTCTTCACTGCAAGAAACCTGTGACAGTCTCTACTTTATCCTCATTGAAAGCAGCTTTCGTGACTACTGACCTTCCACAGCTCATGGGCTAAAAGCACTTCTTCTCATATTAGATTTTGTTGTTCTGTGATTTCTGTTCTTCTGTGCAGATAGCCTCTGTTGTTTTGACCGATGTGAACACTGTCTTGTTTACATTTTAGGCTTTGGTTTATCTAGATTTCTCCAATAGCTGTAAAGTTAAGACCTGAAATGCTGATGGTGGTTTTTACATTCTTGTTTGATAAGTTAGTATTCCTATTTTTGGCCTGATTCTATTATTTTTATTTCCTTCTCTCATAAATAGCCAATTATCAAGCCGACTTAGCAAATATCACTTGTGAAATTGCAATTAAGCAAAAGCTGATTGATGAACTAGAAAACAGCCAGAAGAGACTGCAGACCCTGAAGAAACAGTATGAAGAGAAGCTGATGATGTTGCAACATAAGATTCGAGACACTCAGCTTGAAAGAGACCAGGTGCTCCAGAACCTAGGTGAGGGGGACATGAATGTGGATGAAAGTTCCCAGGTGCTCTGAAACCTAGGTGAGGGTGACTTTGATGAGGATGAAAGTTCTCAGGTGCTTCAAAGTGTAGGTGCAGATGGTATTCAGTACAGATGAAAGTTCCAAGCAAATCATTCTGTAATGGGCTTTGGGGGGTTCAGGAAAAGTTCTTAATCTCCACACCCCGAGTTTGTATCTCTTTTTAACAAAGAATTGGAATAAAACAGACCTGAGGAGGATAGTTTATAAACTATTACATTTACTGAAAAGAGATTTTCTAAAAGGCTTGTGCTTTAAATTAAATTCGATTTTGAGAGGAAGAGACAAAGTACAGAGAGCTCCAGCCATGTGGAAGGCTGGAGGGGGTAAGGGGTCTACATGGTACTAATATAGGGGGTCAGGAGCCCCCCTCCATCTCAGAACAGAAACCTGGAAGTTCAAGAGAGGTAAAAAGCCAATAAGAGAGCTCGCCCACCTGGTTAACATCTGTTTATAGCCTTATTGTGGTGGGCTGTACTTTCAGCTCAGGTGAGCCTGGGAGAGAGGGCTGATTGGTCTGGGCTAGGGGCTGACTCAAGAAGGGGCAGAGTTTAACCAACCAGAATTCCAGAATCAGATTTAAACCTTAACTTTAGGAAAGGAAAATTCCTT
The DNA here is from genome assembly GCA_004024765.1 of Zapus hudsonius. NCBI lineage: Eukaryota > Metazoa > Chordata > Mammalia > Rodentia > Dipodidae > Zapus > Zapus hudsonius. The sequence goes on along the minus strand of PVHP010002024.1, from coordinate 52,801 downwards.
CCCAGAGAGGTACTTTCCCAATGTGTACTTTCTGGGCCCAGTCACCACAACTGCCTCAATTCAGTGCATTTTATCTTTTCTTTTAGAAGAAACACTTAGAAAACCACATTATGATTTTTTATTTTTATTTTTGCTATTATATCCTTTTTATTTACAAATTATACAGGCCTGTAACCACGTTTTGACTTTATTAGGCTTTTTTGCCTTATTAGGTTATTAATTTTATTTTTTATACTAATATTTATCTAGACTTTTTTTAATTCTAAGTGGTTAGTTAATGCCTTGATTTATATTGGAGGTATTTAAAAATATCTTTGATAATTGTTAAATAGATTGAGTAGGTAATAAAAATGAAAATGAGCCAAGGACATCTAAGAGACAATAACTCAGAGACTCTAGTGTCCTGAGTTTCAAGTGTGTGAAAGGAAGCCATCAGTTGTAAATGAGCAAAATAAAAATCCATGTCTCATGAATTAATGCAAATATCTTTTGGCATTCAGGCTCCGTGGAATCCTACTCAGAAGAAAAGGCAAAAAAAGTCAAGTCTGAATATGAAAAGAAACTCCAAGCCATGAATAAAGAGTTGCAGAGACTTCAGACAGCTCAGAAAGAGCACGCGAGGCTGCTTAAAAATCAGTCTCAGTATGAAAAGCAACTGAAGAAATTGCAGCAGGATGTGATGGAAATGAAAAAAACAAAGGTACTAGTTAAATTTGTCTTTGAAGTTTGATGTTGAGTGCCTTTGTGCTATTTGTGAGAAATAAATGATGTGGCTCTTTTTTTTTTTCAGGAAAAAAATAAGTCTTAAAAGTGAGATAAACTTCCCTTTAGCAATTAGACTTTGTTTCCAATAGTTCTCCCTCATCAAAGCTTTTCTTCAGTGTAGCTGAAAAAAGGGCATGTGGTCAGTATTCAGAAACAGATTCTGGGACACATTTTCATTGGAGGTAGAGAATTCATTGCAGTAGCAGCTTGGAGCACAAAAGGATTAGAGAATTGATTGTAGTAGCAGCTTGGAGCACAAAAAGAGGGGAGGGAGTGGAGAAAAGAGCGGGACTGAGGGGATTAGTGGATCACTGCACTGGGGTGGCCAGTGTAGGAGCCTAACAAAACCTGGGATGGGTTAGCAGAGGAAGTGGGTGGCAGAGGAAGGGAGATGGGGAGCCAAACCAGGTCTGAAAAGAGAAATGGGGAGAGGGGAAGCACAGAAGAGAGTTGGATAAATAGGATGGAAAGCTGGAAGGAGGGAAAAGGTGGGCTTGTAGCGCAGAAGAGAGACAATGGGAGTGAGACAGGAATTTGGGGGTGCCTTGCACACCAACACACTGATGATTTGGGGTGTTCCCAGATCCTTGTTTTAAGAATTTGAAGAATGAAATCCACAGACCAGAGGATAAGGTTCAGAAAGGTTTTATTATTTTTTTTTTCAGTTTTTCGAAGTAGGGTCTTGTTCTAGCCCAGGCTGACCTGGAATTCACTATGTAGTCCCAGGCTGGCCTTGAACTCATGGTGATCCTCCTGCCTCTGCCTCCTGAGTGCTGGGATTAAAGGCGTGCGCCACCACGCCTGGCCTCAGAAAGGTTTTATTATTGCTTCAAGCTCTAGGAGGGGGAAGAGAAGGGAATAGGGCTGAAGCCCAGAGCATAAAACAAGGAAGTAAGTTGGGGTTCTTGCCTAGGGAGACAAGAGGGGGTTTCAGAAGCCCCATAAGAGAAGAAGGCAGAACTCTTGCCCAGAGAGGCCAAAAGGGGTTTGAGAAGCCCACCTTGAGACTTGGGTTGTAGATTTTTATGAGCCCATAGATTGGCAAATGGTTTATCCAGTCCAGTACTGGCTCCAGGTGTCTTCAGTCATGATCTCTTCCCGGGAAGCTTAATTCTCTAGGAAGGGAGAGGAAGGACTCCTAAAGAGATAAGGCAGAGATAAGACCAGATAAGACCAGATCCCTCTGACATTTCTGACCTATAGTGAAGTGTTTTCCCTCACAAGCCCAAGGACAGTTCCTACACTTAAGAAATCTATTCACTTTGAGTTCCATCACCCCTAAGCTGATGACATAAAGACAAAAGGACAGTGACAGAACAGCCAGAGATACAGAACACCTCCTGTTAATTTCATAATTAAGTGAATGTTATGTATAAAAAGCATAGAGCACTAATCAGTTTGGAAGGAATGTATTGGAAACATAAATGTATTAATCTTTCAAAAACAGTGACTAAAGAATATAGCGACACCATGTTTTTATGTTAAGTATTAGAATTGTGAGTTTCTCTCCATGTGATTTGTTGAATGCATATTGTAAGAGAGTGACTTCAATACCTAATTTTAGGTTCGCTTAATGAAACAAATGAAAGAAGAGCAAGAGAAAGCCAGGTTGACGGAGTCCAGAAGAAACAGAGAAATCGCTCAGTTGAAAAAGGATCAGCGTAAAAGAGATGTGAGTCTCGTTCCATTCAAATAGAAGACTGTTTGAAGCAGATGGTTTAATAAAAGCGAGAACATTTTATACATAAAGGGCAGATTAAGGACAACAAATAAGCATGAAAACATGAATTTGGGGAGTCCTGAAAGTGAGAGAGCCTTTCTCAGATCTTAGGTCGCTAGTAACTCAGGAGTTATGGTCCTGGACTGTTAAGGTCACACAAAACTTCCACTGAGTCCAGGCCAGAGGATAAGGTTCAGAAAGCTTTTGTTATATCTTACAGCTTTATGAGGGAGAGTGGTTAAGAGAAGGGGAGTTTAGTAAGGAAAGGAGTGAATTCAGACTTCTTGCCCAAGAAGGGGATAAGAATAGGTTCCCTGGAAATGGGGAGCTCAGAACTTGAGAGAAGAAAAAAAAATGCTGAAGTCTTGCCTAATAGATGGCAACAGGGGATTCTGGGAACTGGGGAAGTCTACTCCCAAACCTGTGGGAGTATATTTTATGTGAGCCCCCAGGATGAGCAGCTGGTCTGGTCAGTTTGCTCCAGAGGCCAGGTTCTGGGGAAGGGATTAGTACCTTACATTCCTTCCTCTCCCAAGAAAGAGATAAGAAACCAAGGTATTTATCCACCTCCTCTGTGAGATAAGAAACAGGCCAAAAAAAGAAAGAAAGAAAAGAAAAAAATCGAGCTTCTCCCTTCTGACATTTCTGACTTGTAGGAGAGTGAAATGTCTAGATTTTTCCCTTTCAGACCTAAGGACAATCTCTCCTTCAGGCTAGAGAAAGTCATTTACTGGGGGTCCTGTCACCTCTAAGCTGCCTCTGCATTATAGCAAATGACTTTGCATATAGTGTATGAATTATAGCCATTCAATGTAAAAGTGTATGACAGTTTGATTACTAGGTATTTTTATAAATGTTCTGGAGATAATGACCAATCCTTAATAAAAGACAGTTGTTTGAGAACTTAAAATTTTATCGTATCTTTTAACTGTAGCCTTCTATTTCCATGGATTCACATTTTAAAAATTAGTATAAAATCAGATTCTGTTATAAAGTCTAGATTTTGTTATAAAAGACACAAGACTGACTAAACACATACAAAGCTCTCCTCACGCAAACTTCCTCTCTCATGTATTTCTTGGGCTACATATATGTTGAACTCTTTCTACTTTGCTTCCGGTCATATTTATTTTTGACAACATAGAATGCTGCATATAATATTTGTATACCATATAATAATAATAGTAATAATCTTGAGGACTTTTTTGTTGTTGTCAACCCTGAACTAAGCCTGCCAAATGCTAATATTATAAGTGTGCATCACCAGGATTGTTTTTAGTAGAAAAAACATTAATAAAGTTTCAAACTGTATGGTAATTTTAGTTTTTGGTATTTCGTTCACATGAAAATATTTATTAGTTTTGCTTCTTTGTCAGTAATTGGAGCAAACTGTGTGGATATTGCACATACATGAAGTGAGAATATGGGTGAACATGAAGCAGATGAGCTTTTGGATGCTAGATACAGATAGAAAGGATTTTTGTCATAGAGCAGAACTGAAGTACTGGAAGAGATGTGGTAATCACCAGTTTCCAAGCCTTGAATAAATGATAGAACCCAAATCTGATCTGTATTCCTCTTCAATCCAAAATTCTTTCTCAGTTATATCCCTGTTGAATGGCTGGAAGCACACATAATTAGTTTTCTTTGGCAGTCAATGATGATGCATTTTATCATCATGAAAGTCCTTAGGTTATTGTGAAGTGCTAATTTCATTGAGTGTATTCTCCTGAATTTAAGCAGTTTGAAGTTTATTGCACATAGTGAAAGATAACTACTGAAAACTTTGTAAGCCATGTTTCTTCCTGTCTGTACCTCATTCAGCAAATAAAATGTAACATCTAAGAAAAATCTAAATACTTTACAAAGTATTTAGTAAGCATTATAGTGTTACTAAAGTATAATCAAGGGGATACATAAAAATATGACATCGATAACTTTCCAGTTTTTAGGTAGGGATGGATGTTTCAGTATGTTTCTATGTTTGCCTGAATAAAAGAGCTGTGCCTGTTAGTAACAGATACAATTATTCACTCGGATTCTGTTAAGAACTCATGTTTTCTAGGGACAATAGGAAATATGTTAGCATAGGAGTAAGGAATACTATGTTTCAATCTATTGTCTCATCTTATTCAATATTATTTTACAGCATCAACTTAGACTCCTGGAAGCCCAGAAAAGAAATCAAGAAGTGATTCTTCGTCGCAAAACTGAAGAGGTACAGATAGCACGTTCACCTTCTGGAGGAAGCATTCTCACTTGCAGATAATATGCTTCTCTTTTTTTCCCTCCCTGTTTTGTGGTTCTGAGGATGAACCAGGGCATTGCACGTAATAGATAAGTGCTCTATTTCTGAGTTATAGCCCCACTCTCAGGGAATGTATTTTTATAGATTGGGAGAAATCATCCACTCTGATGCTATTTCAGGTCACGGCTCTTCGTCGGCAAGTAAGGCCCATGTCTGATAAAGTTGCTGGGAAAGTCACTCGGAAGCTGAGCGCCTCTGACACCCCTGTTCAGGATACAAGTTCCAGTGCCACTTCAGTGGAATCAGATGCATCCAGGACAGGAACCCAGCAGAAGATGAAAATCCCTGTGGCAAGAGTCCAGGCCTTACAGACACCCACGACAAACGGAACCAGGTTCTCTTGATCTTGTTTTCCTCATGGGCGTTCATGCGAGTGGCGTACATACATGAAGCAAGCCTTGCTGCTAGGGTGGGCGTAGTCAAGTGAGCCGATAAGTCATTGTGTTTGTCTGTTGTAAATTATCACAGAAAATATCAGAGGAAAGGATTGACTGGCCGAGTGTTCACTTCTAAGACAGCCCGCATGAAGTGGCAGCTGCTAGAGCGCCGGGTCACTGACATCATCATGCAGAAGATGACCATTTCCAACATGGAGGCCGACATGAACAGACTCCTCAGGGTGCGCAAATAGAAACCAGGAAACCAGATGTGTTCTCCTTAGCTGATAGTTTTTTGTTTTGTTTTGGCTTTTCGAGGTAGGGTCTCGTTCTAGTCCAGGCTGACCTGGAATTCACTATGTAGTCTCAGGTTGGCCTTGAACTCAAACTCACGGTGATCCTCCTACCTCTACCTCCTGAGTACTGGGATTAAAGATACATGCCGCCATATCTAGATTTGATAGTGGTTTTGCCCCTTTCAAATTTGTTCCTTGGGAGCATTGAATACCTACTAAATTGTTTTGTCTTTGATTATATTGTGTATGAGTCAGAAAACATCATTTCTTAAGTCCAACCTGTTTTTTTTCCCTAGCAAAGGGAAGAACTCACAAAAAGACGAGAGAAACTCTCAAAGAGAAGAGAGAAAATAGTCAAGGAGAATGGTGAGGGAGATAAAAATGTTGTCAACATCAACGAGGAGATGGAGTCGGTCACTGCTAACATAGATTACATCAATGATAGCATTTCGGACTGTCAAGCCAACATCATGCAGATGGAAGAAGCAAAGGTGTGTGACTTCAGTGATTTTGGGAGAACATGGGGGACAAGATGTCTAATATAGACTGGTCTCCAACTCCCTATGTAGAAAGAACCTTGAGTGATGGATGCAGGTATGGACCACCAGACCTGGGATCCTAAAAAATGCTTAATTGCATAATGAAAAGTAATTTACTATTTTTTTAAATTTTTAAATCACTCCGAGTATTTATATGAAGGAATTTTCTATTTATTGGCTTAATCTGATTCTTAGATTTTTTAACATAAATATCATTTCCTGCCTGCTCTCCTAATTGAAGACATTGTGATGTTGTTTATGGGATCACATATTATTTTTCATAACTTCCCTTGGACTCTTACCTGCTTAGATATATTGATTTTCTGATAGGATAGATCGTGCATTTCTTGGTTCAGGGAGCATGTGTCATATTTTTCTAAGCAGCCTCTTTGGCTGATCAAATACTGTCAAATAAATACAATAAATTCTTGGTCTACTGTTTAAATATATACAGATTAAAGTGATGACCATTACATACTGGTTTGATGTAGGAAGAAGGCGAGACATTGGATGTCACTGCAGTCATTAATGCCTGCACACTTACAGAAGCCCGGTACCTGTTAGATCACTTCTTATCAATGGGTATCAATAAGGTAAGATTTAATTATCCTATTCTTGAAAAAAATCCAAGTTTTGACCAATACACTTTTGCTTATCTCTCTAATAGCCCTTTTCTTTGTTAATTAAGGAGGAGATTCTTCACTGGAATATATATGTAACTATCTTCAGAGTTAGGAAAACTCAGCAACATTGAAATAACTTTCATTGGCTCATTCTTTGTTATGCTTCTGTATTAGAATAGATAAAGAAGAAATAATTCCCATTTTGTTTTAGCAAAAGAAAAGATTATTAGTGGAAACACTTTTTGTATCATAATTGGCTTAATACAAACTCTTCAAAAGAAAATCAAACAGGGCTGGAGAGATGGCTCAGCGGTTAAGGCACTTTCCTCCAGTGCCTAAGGCCCCGGGTTCAATTCCCCAGGTCCCACATAAGCCAGACCCACAAGGTGATGGCCCTGGTGTTCTCTCTCTCTCTCCCTCCTCTCTCTCTCTCTGCTTGAAAATGAATAAATAAAATATATATAAAAAAAAAAAAGAAAATCAAACAGAAAAATTCAGTTGTATCACCCTCCCTTTTTGAATGTAAACAGCCTAATTTGTTACCAGTAAGAAACTTATGCTCATTTATTGAAGATGGTAACTCCGGTCTCAAAGGTTTTCCTCACTGGGACCGTGTTAACCTCTTAGGTTATGTTTCGTCACTTCATTTTTACCTTATTTCAGAAGGCTGGTGTTTATTCATAGCATTTTACACATAAGGAGACTGAGAATTAAGAGGACAGCATATTGGATAGGGAAACTTCTCTAAGATCTCTGAACTAGTAAGAAGAGGAGATGGCACACGTCAAGTCTGTGTGACATTTAAGACTGTGTATCTTACACGCTTGCATGTTTACTTGGGTTTTTACTAGGTAGATTTTGTTCTGTGGGATCTAAGACAACTTGCTGTTGTGGTTGTTGTTTTAGGGTCTTCAGGCTGCCCAGAAAGAAGCGCAAATTAAAGTACTTGAAGGTCGACTTAAGCAAACTGAAATAACCAGTGCCACACAAAACCAGCTCTTATTTCACATGCTGAAGGAGAAGGCAGAACTGAACCCAGAGCTCGATGCTTTACTGGGCCATGCATTGCAAGGTAATTTTGACTACCTTGTAGTTTCTTGAGGTGCATGGAAGCCTTGCTTTTTGGACATGCTATACTACATCTCCTTTATGGCTTATCTGAATAGATGCTATACTTACGTGTGTTTTTATAATTGTTCTTTAATTTGCATGTGTATGTAAAATGGGGGGTAGTAATAACTATCATTCCAGAAATGACTCCCAACTTAAAAAGGATTATTTAATGTTATTGAGTGATTAGTTTTTATGGATAAGGGAGACAAGTCAAGTTACTTAATTGCTTATTTTAATTACTTAAAATATTAACCAAGTTTTGTTACTTTATTCTGCACATCTAACTGCCCTAAAAATACATGTCAGTGTTTGTTATGGCATCTATTCTGTATTTCTTAGAAATGGGACATATCTTGTTTTGTGAGAGTTCTTTAACATTGGATCTGTTTTGATTGCAGTATTGCTTTTTGTTTCCTTCTGCTATTGTTTATACAGATCTAGATAGCGTTCCAGTAGGTGAGTATACTTAGCTTTCTGTGTACCTTCGGTTGCATGAATTACTAATTGTTCATGTACACTAATTGTGGTACATCTTACTTAAAAAAATTTATTGGCAGCTCACTGGTTTTTGCATGATCTCTTTTGAAATATATCTTTAATAAACAAAATACTAAGTCATTTCTTAAACATTCTTGATTTAAAAGATTGTAGATGTTTAAAGAGGGGTGCTTTAGCTAATAGTCTCTTTTATTATGAGCTCCAGTGATGGCTCAGTTTTCATACACCCTCTGAAGTTTTTATCTTTCTTATGGGAAAACATGGAATATATATTTCTTTTTAATATTTAAATATATCTATTAACTTGCATCTACTGTTTTAACCTCATAAATAACTTCCTTTTGTGTATATCATCAGACTTTTATTTGTTACATTCTCATCTGTTGTGTTTTTGTAAAATTAAGCATACTTTAAAAAAAAAGATTGCATGTTGAATAAAATCCAAGGGCTTCTACAACTAAGTTCTACCAACAAGTCATTGGATGAAGGCTGACATCCTGGCAGGAGACAAACCACACCTAGCCTTCACACAGGGCCCAAATGAAACCTACAAGAAAGTGATGAGACAAAACAGGAGTCCAATCACCACAGCACGTCTGATGATCCATGAAAGGTCAACGGAGACAAACACAAATGATACCCATCACAACCCAGGGCAAAGATCCAGAGATACTAAGATCTCAACAATAAAGCAGACTTAAAACTCATCCACTATGACTCAGGGAACTGAACAGAAGAGGGGGTGGAAAGAATGTAAGAGCCATGGTGGGGGAGACTATCCAGAGACATTGCCCCCCTCAGCAACAATACACAAAGGAGGAAGGAAAAAAAAAAGAGAGAACAAAAAACTGGCTTCCTCTGGTGCAGTTCATACCCCCCAACCTGTGGACAGATCCAGTATGCGCACCGAGGAAGTACCCCAGTGGGTCGGGGACAGAGGGGGAAACAGGGACACATTCACAAGATTTGCTCATATGATATATAAACTTATTCATAATAAAGATATTTTAAAAAAGAATATAAAAAAATCCAAGGGCTACTGTGTTTGCAATCATAAACACATTTTCAATTAGAAGGTAGTTTAGTACAGAGAGTTTAGCCTTTTCTCTCTCCAATTTCCATGTAGACTATACCTGTTTATTGGCCACATCTTTGCCCCTTTTTTAGTGATAATATAGTAGAACCAGCAATATTGAGGAAATTTTGTTACTTGTGATAGGACTGAATAGCAATTTTACAATACCCAAATATGTTCCTGTCCCTCCATATATGGTTGGAAAAATATGGGCAAATTCAGATTTAGATTTCACAGGACTACCAAATAACTCATAAAGTATAATTATAAGAACCTGCTCACAGACATGCAGTACTCAGGTAACACACACACACACACACACACACACACACACACACACACACACACACACACACACACCTACCTTTGCAAATAGCACACACACACAGTAACAGAATAAATCTGTTATTTATGTGAAACAAGTTAAGGCTTTACCAAAACTGAATGAAGTGACATCTAAATATGAAAAATACTTAAAAATCTGATCAACCCCCCTCCAACGTACCTATGTTAAAAGTTTTTTAAATGTTCCTATTAAAGGAGAGGACGGTAACTGAAAGATTGAATGTGATTATCTCTCTGTGTCATTAGAATCAACACAGTGTGAATCGGTGTTTAGTTATTATTCAATGATAAGCTGTAGCGTATATGAAATGCAGGACCTTTGTGGTTTTTATACTGCATGTTGCTAACAAAATAGTAAATTGCGTTGTGTATAAAATAATGTATATATAGAAAAGCTATTATTTACAACTAGTTAAAGGATGACAAGCTTTGGTAAAAGACCAAATTGGGTACCATTACTGTTGATTAAAAGAAACTGTGTGCCTGCTGAATTTCAGGACCTGCTATTAACTAGCATTTTTGACATTCAGTATGTTGTCAGGGCAAATTGGCTTCTCTCCCTTCTTCTGTCCCATTCTCTTGTTTCACGTATTTATTCTCCCTCCTTCTTTACTTTTCCTTCTTTTCTCCTTTTTCTTCAGTTCATATTTTCCTCTTAACCTTCCTCCTGTTCCTCCTTCCCTTCCTCCTTCCTCCTGTCCTTATTAATTCTTCCTCCTTGCTTTGTCTTCTTAGTGTCTCAACTTACATGATCTGTAATTTAGAAGGAAAACTCTGTGATATCTTTTTGTGCAGAAAAATACCAGGCTGCTTTTGCGAGTAGTGTGAATTTGTACAACTTTCTGCTCAGAGTGGGCAGCAGTGTCAGAAGTAGGGGCTGCAAATGTAGTCAGTTGACATAACCTACAAACCATGACAGAAAATTGTTCTAGAGATCAGGACCGAAATCTAAATAAAATGAGCTGGAGTAATGTGAGAATTTTGGGGTGTCTTTCAGAGCTTATCAGAATCTTATCTCTGCTCTTGGGTGGACAAGAACTCAGGAGTGAAGGTCCTAGAAACTGAAATTCATGCAAAGCTCTCATTGGTTCACTAGCCTCTGGATTCCTGTTTTATAAATTCAAAGAATTGAGATCTGCAAAAGAGAGCATAAAGTTCAGAAAGATTTTTACTAGATTATAGATAGAATTTAAGGAAGGTAGAGTTCTTGCCTGAGAATGGGGTAAAAGGAGTTTCCAGAAATGGGGAAGCCCATCATGAAATTCAGGTTGGGATTTTTTTTATGTGAGCCCCCTGCATGGGTGGCTAGTCTGGTCAGTCCAGTCCTGACATCAAGTGTCTAGGGTCAGGTTTTCTAGAAAAGGCCTAATCCTTATACATTCCTTCCTCTCCCAGGAAAGGAAGAGATAAGAATTCAGGCACGTATTCACCTCCTCTGGAGAGGTTTCAGAAGATAAGAAAAAAGCAGATTTTCCCTTCTGACATTTTTGACCTGTAGCAAAGTGCAGTGACCTAGATTCTCCCCCTTAAGCACAAAGATATTGCTTGTTTTTAATTGGGGAGTGGGATTTGTCACCCCTAAACAGACTCATGAGAATCATGGAAGGATATAATGGAAACTAAACTGATAAGTTTGTCTTAGAGATGCACTTTTATAAACCTTTACTCATCTCTCCAACTTTATTTTAAGCATTAAGCTGGGTGCTATATTCAGAAGCAAATATAACACTGACATTTTCCTCATGAACCGTATGACCTGGTGAGGGGGACAGACCACGTTGAGCCTATGACATACTGTAGTGAAGGCAGTGACAGAGATGGGTACCAAGAATGGAGCCACCCAAAAAGAACAGTAGTATTGATGAAGGTCTTTCGGAGGATGGAATAATTGAACTAAAATATACAAGGAAAAAAAGAAAAAAATAGAGCCTTGTAAAAGATAGTATGGGAGGGAGGCAGAAAAGTCCTTCCTAGAGGAGGCACAATGCAGCTAAGGCCTGTAGCCGTGGTGTATGAAAATGAGGCCTTGGCCTTTGGATACACCCATGGCACAAGCACATTAAGACTATGTCACATGGACAAGAGGCCCTGGCTTGCAGGCGCAGCCATGGAACATGTCCTTGGGGCCTTCAGGAAGGTTGATGCTCTGGAGCTCTAAGTACATGACATTTGATGATGGAATTTAAGATAGAGCATAAGCCAGGGCCAGCATCCCATAGTACAGAGTTTGTAATTTTATGGCCTTTGATGAACATTTTTATTCCTACCTATACCAAGATTAGGGTTCGCAATATGGTTGTATTCATGTCTAAGATTTATGAGAGTAGTATGGTAAGAATGCCCAGCATCAGGGGAGAGTCACAGATGGAGCCTCTATGAGTCCATGAGCAAGCTCATGAGAGAGCACTCAGTGTGCAGGTCCTCGGAACAAAAATGCAGCGACATGTCTACCGTGTTAGTGCCAGGGAAGTCCAATAGGCATTCTGCCCTGAGCATTTTTAGTGGAGGTGTATATTTAACACATACCAGAATTCTAGACCCACAGAAGAAAATCGAGTAACTTGGCACCAGCCATCTTGCTACATACAGTCTAGGCATAGTGATGAACTTTGTTGCTAAGTGTTGACCAAGGGTACTCTTGAGAGCTAAGTTTTCAGATGTCAGCCAGACTGAAGGTTTGTAAGCACATGTTTCTAAAGAAAATAGTCAAGGGTTGCTCTATTAATTCTTTCCCATGTACTGCTTTCTTAAATATAAAGATACATCTTTTATTTAAAAACCTTTCAAAACAGGCTGAGAAATCGAACCATTTGGTTAACTTTCAATGAAGTTAGGTTGTGAAAGTATACTCTGATGTGAATGAACTTTAGGACATGTGGGAGTTCTTCTTCTGTTTGTCTCTAAATGCTGCTGTCTTGGAAACACACATCTGATGGTCTTGGCCAGCGTTAATCCCTGAGAACTGGAAGCACACAGTGAGGTGGTGGTGTGTCCTGATACCCAGATAACCAGAGTGCCTTAGACCAGTTTTTGGCTTGAAGACATGCTGTGATGGTGACTGCCTGGGTGGGATACTCTTGGTTCCTGCCAGATATTTTCATGTCAAGATATAGTTACCTATAAATAAAGTAGTCATAAAGAGGAATTAAATGGTTTTTATTAACTTTAAACTTTGGTTTACTGTTTAAAGTTCTATGTGTTTTCATCACTTCCTACATGGAAAATGCTAGAAAGTACTAACTGCTTTCATACTTGAGAAAACAAGTTAGGATTATCATTTGTTTATAACTTTATTTTCTATATTATCTACTAATGAAGTCACCTTGGCAATTCAATTTACCTGAATAAGGATTCAATCCTGAGCCTCCTTTGAATGACAGGCCTTCATTTCCTTCACTTCAAAAAGTAAACTCCCTCTTGTGTGGATCCAAAATGTGATTCCATTTCAGATAACAGATATTACTAAACTCTACCAAGATGGGTGCTAAATAAAGGGAGAAAGTGAACATCAGTAGAGAGATAGAAATGAGTTGATTGATGTACTACCATCTACTATGTGATATACAATTAAAAATTAATATATAGGGTAAATATATACATATATCATAATATTTTTAGATCTGTGAATAATTTTATGATAAAATGCATTATATTTTAAAAATACATGGTGGCATACCTAAAATCCTAGTACTTGGAGGTAGATACAGGAGAATCAGGAATTCAAGGTTTAGGAAGTTTGAGATCAGACTGCACTACATGAAACCCTACCCCTTTGCCCCCCCCCAAAAAAAAAAACAATTTCCTCACACTTGATAGTGCATACCTGTTGCCTATAATCTTAGCCCTCAGGAGGCAAAAGCAGAATCACCTACAAGTTCAAGGCCAGCCTGGTCTACATAGTGAGTTCCAGGACAGTCAAGGCTACATAGCAGTATCAAAACCAAACTGAAAAAGGTGGTAGGGAAACAACTAAAAATCCAGAACTATATTAGAGGCTTGCTGGCAGTTTAATATTTTACTTTTTGTTGCTGTTTTATTTACTGATGTCCTACTAGTTTTTTTTTTATTTCCCCTACATTTGTGGGTTGCTATAGTTGTTCTGAATTAACAGTGGTCTATGTGAAGTAGGTTACAAAACTGTTGCATGCAAACCTATTGTCTGTGTCTTCTGTGTACACGTGAATGAAATGCATGCTGGCGTGTGACTTTTGAGTACTGTGATACATACTTGAAGGCAAAAAGAAAAAATTTAAAGAGGAAAAATATGTAAGTTGCCATAACTGTTAAAGTTAGTATGTTTGTATTTATATAATTTTAGTGATTGACTCTATACACTAAAGGAATCTTATGTAGCAATTATTGCAACTGTTCAGTTTTATTCCATGCATTTGTATGTTTGGATGATACAAGACAAATTTTATATGTATACATATATATACACAGTATACATCATATATATACATATATTACACCTAAAGTACTTATTTGTATTATTCAAATATATAACCCAATTCCCATTGATGTCTCACCACTTAAATTTATGGTTTCCTTATTAAAATACATTTTTGTACTAGCACAAAGGAACTTCTAAGAAATTTTTCAATAATTTTATTTATTTGGACTCAGCTCCTAAACTCCAGGTACCCATATTGAGATGTTGAGCTGATGTCTGTATCTTTAGCATAGGGATTGTGGTCTCAGTGCAAACTGTGGTGTAGCTAACACTTATCTTTCTTGGCTCCTTTTTAGAAAATGTTGAGGACAGTACTGATGAGGAAGCACCTTTACAAAGTCCAGGATCAGAGGGAAGGTAAGAGCCTTTGGAGAGGGGATGGATTGGAATTATTTAGATACTACTTTTAAATCTTGTAGCATTCAACAATTACCATAAATTCTGTTTTGAATTTCATGGTCCAGGTGATAGCACTAGAAATGGTAATGTTGAAACAAAGCTATATCATGTTTAGCTACCACAAATTTTCAAATGAAGATATGGAAATATTTAAGGAAGAAAAAGGATTAATTTTTTAATGAATTCATCTTGACTTTTGTAAATGTTATCTTTATGTGTTTTTCATTGACATGGCGTTTCTTACAGTTTTATATAATAAGTCTGCATGTTATCTCATGTTTTATTTCTTATTTGAATATAGCTCACTGTCTTCAGACCTTATGAAGCTTTGCGGTGAAGTGAAACCAAAGAACAAGGTAAGTAAAATTAACATTTTAAATAAATAAACTTAAGTAAACAAATTATTACTTCATATAGATTTCAGGTTTAACTCTTTATAGAGTAGTAAATAGACATGCATTTTATCAAACTTTCTCATTAAGACACCAATGATACCCAACACAACCCAGGGCAAAGATCCAGAGATACTTAAGATCTCAACAACAAAGCAGACTTAAACTCACCCACTGACTCAGGGAACTGAGTGGAAGAGGGGTTGGATAGAATGTAAGAGCCATGTGGGGGAGAATATCCAGAGACATTGCTACCCAGAGCAACAATACACAAAGGGTGAAGAAAAAGAAAACTGGCTACCTCTGGTACAGTTCTTAACCTCCCAACCCATGGACAGATCCAGTATGCTCACCGAGGAAGGACCCCAGTGGATAAGGGACAGAGAGGAGGGGAACAGGGACACATTCACAAGATTTGCTCATATAACATATATAATTATTCATAATAAAGATATTAATTTAAAAAGTAGACTTAAAGTACACAATGTGAGTCATTTATATTGGTATTTGTGAGATTTTAGTATTCTAGTATGTTCTTAAGTGTTTATTTTGTTTTGGATGGTTTGACTGTATTAACCTGACCCCTAATTATCACCTGTTAAAAATTCATGAGGTAAGCCGGGCGTGGTGGCACACACCTTTAATCCCAGCACTTGGGAGGCAGAGGTAGGAGGAGGTGAGTTCAAGGCCACCCTGAGACTACATAGTGAATTCCAGGTCAGCCTGGACTAGAGCGAGACCCTACCTCGAAAAACCAAAAAAAAAAAAAAATTCATAAGGTTATAATGCACACTTACAGGATTTAAAAAACTATAAATAGTGCACAACTGTGTAATGTGTAAGCAACACATGTTTCTTTTGAAATTGTATGTGGTTTATTTGATAGAAGATAATTAACTAATGATCTTAAGATGTTTAGAAGCAAAAGAATTCTAGCACTATATAAAGTCATGGCCTGGAAATGAATATCGTTCAATGGAAATGATAGATTTAAGGCCCATAGTGGTTAACTGTGTGGTGTCAATGAATAATTTGAGTGCCAGGGTGAGTCACGAGTTGCTCTGATTACTTTGAGAATAACCATGCCCCACTCAAATTAACAGGTGCCATCAAGTCTTGGTCATTTTGTCATGTAGGAATATGAGCCAAGGCTCTCAGAGCCTCCATTTTTTTCCCCAAAGAGAAGTCTTAAATATGGATTTTTATGTAGTATATTCATATTTAAAATAAATGGAAGGTTAATGGAATAATCTCTAGACTTTTGCAGATGAGCTTTGAGTTAATGGCTTGGCAGTATGTAATTTAAATTTTATTGTTAGTAAAACTTAAAACATCCTGATATGGTTTGGATCCAACCTAACCAGAGTATCTTTATGGTAACTTTCAAGGCCCAGGCTCTTCAAAAGCCCTGTGGGGCATACCCTTATGAAATGCCCAAGAGAGTCTGGAATGGTAGCCTAAAACTCACCTGAAGAGTTACTGTGGTTAAGAATTAGACCAAAGGCACATGTTTCTCCTTTACCCTGGGGCAGAAGGAGTGAGAGTCCAGTGGCTGCAGAGCTTTGTCTTTTCTAAAACTTTTCTGAAATGCTACCTGCTGCTTTTACATTATAAAGATGCTGAAGAGATGTGACATGATTTCTTTTTCAGTCTTTGAAAAGCAAAGTTGAGTCCATAATTTTAAATGGGCCTATGCTGACTGCATGTTAGTACAGGGAATAGAAACTTGAATAAAATAAAGTGCCCATCCTCTGGAAGGTTTCTG
Source organism: Zapus hudsonius (assembly GCA_004024765.1). Taxonomy (NCBI): domain Eukaryota; kingdom Metazoa; phylum Chordata; class Mammalia; order Rodentia; family Dipodidae; genus Zapus; species Zapus hudsonius. The sequence continues at coordinate 36,133 of PVHP010002024.1, read as the reverse complement.
CTTGGTAAAACACAGGATATGTTAATACGTTAGTGATGTTGACATCCAACGTTGAGCTGTAACGATGTGTTCACTTGGTTTTCAAGTGAATGAAAGGAATGAATTTGGACTGCAGAAAAATAACTATTTCTACCTGCCTCCCTCACAAAAGATGGTTTCGAATTATCTGGTGGGCAGATTAAACCTGCTTTCAAGGCATCTGGAGGGAAAAGTCACAAAAAAAATATAAGTAAAAGTTAGAAATTTTTTATTGAAAAAAATCTATTTAAACATGAGATAAATCAAAATTTAGTTGAGCTTCTCTATACTAAATTTTGTCTTAATTCCTTCCTTCCTTTCTTCCTTCCTTTTTTACTTCTGTCCTTCCTTTCCTTTAGTTTTTCCTCATTCTTTCCCTCTTTTTTCTTCTCTTTTCTCTCCTTTGAAAGGCAGTCACTTGCTAAGAGAGCTGGTCACTTGTAGCAGGAGAGCATAGTGCCATTGGAGACAAGGTTGCTTGGCTTTGGACCCAGCTTTGTCCCTCCTGTCTACAAGACACTGGGCAGATTGTTCTGCAGCCTTGTTCTCCCAGCATCCTCGCTCGTGAATTAAGCTCACCTATCCACAGCTAATGGAAGGGTTTAGAACTGTGCCTGGCCCATAACTGCAGTTCAAGTGTTGGCTCTCACTTCGGCCTTGAAAGATCTTACCTAGCTATAGCTCTGGCTTGTCACCGACTCACATTCTCTGGCACACACGCAAGGGAAAGACACGCTAAATTTTTTTTTTTACCTGTTTCAAACTAATATAAATCTCTGTTTCCTAATCCAATTCTGTGCTGAAGTTTGCTTCTCATTGCTTTTCCTATCATTTCTAACTAGGCCCGGAGGAGAACCACCACTCAGATGGAATTACTGTACGCAGCAGATAGCAGTGAGCTAGCTTCAGACACGGGCGCAGGAGATGCCTCCTTGCCTGGCACTCTGACTCCTGTTGCAGAAGGCAAAGAGACTGGAAAGCATACAGAGACAAGTGGTACTTCTGCTAGGGAGAAAGAGTTTCCTCCCCCAGCTGGCTTACCTTCTAAGATAGGCAGCATGTAAGTCTGTCCCAGCTCCACTAACTTTCTTTTGGCTTTTTTTCTTTTTATATAATATGCATGTTGCTATTTTTTTACTTTAAAAAATATATATAAATAGATCTCTGGGTTTTTTCTATTGATTTTTTTGCTATTAGTAATTTCTGTTAGGTATTGTCTTAAATTTTTTTGGACAAAGTAAGATGAGATGTTCTTTCTTGAATTTCTTCATTTTGTCTTGAAGTTTGAGGATCATTCCAAAGGGTTATGATTTTTTTAATCATGAATTAGAAACAAAATTATTTAGAAACACCTAAGTTATACAATAAAGCCATTATATATAAACAGGTTTTGAAGACTCAAATTTGCTCCAAATATATTCTACATCCTACTTCTAAAAGCCTGTTCAGGATAGTAAGCTTTTACTAGCCCTTTTAAGAAAAAAAATACTGATTCAAAGCAGCTCATTTTAAATTTCACCAAAATTGAAGTTCATTGTATTTCTAGGATGAGTGTCTGCTGAGGTACAGAAGGAAATAGTCTCTTTTTTAATATTCAACACAACAACAACCCTTTTATTCAAAACACATCTTGCTTAATTTTTTTTTCATTTTGAGAAACAAAACAAAACAAAGTTTTGGTAGTTACATTAAAATTATATACCATGTTTCACTTATAAAAAATTTTAATGGTTTTTTTTTCAAACACACCCTCACTTATAATCAAGCAAGTGGTTTTCTGCATTGAGGACTATTGTTCCCAAAGGCAACCGCATAATATATGACTACAAATAATACAAAATAAGAAACTTTTCACCCTCAGGTGGCTGTTTTCCATCCAGTAATCCCATCTGCTCCCTTTGGCAGAACTGTCTGGCATGTGCTTGAGGTGTCGAATGCGACTAACTGTTGGATACTGCTAACCAGTGATAGCCATGGCTCAGGGCTTGTGGGAGATGAGAGTAACAGAATGCTCTGCGGAAGCTAGTGATGTAGAACTGAGAGTAGACCATTAGGAACTTGTATGGGCTCAGCGTGTAGTCTGTTTTATGAGTAAGGCCTTTTGGAACTTCAAGACTAAATCTGTGCCCTGGAATCCAGATTCAGGTAATATATCCTTTTGCCTTTTATAAGTGTATCCTTTATGACAAATTATAGAAAATATACTTAGAGTGCCTCTTCATATGACTGATTTACTAAATTTTCATAAATTTATAGGTTGAACGTGTCAGTTCTTACTGTTATTTATTTAGTTTTGTTTTTTAAACAAGGTCTTATAGCCCAGGTTATATAGCTATAATTTGCCTGTTTCTATTGAATTCAATGTCTCAAGAAGTAGAATAGAGCACATAAATAATTTAAAAATCACTGAGCTGGGAAGATGCCTCCATTAGTAATATGCTTGCTCTTTAGGGATGAAAATCCAAGTTTCATCCCCAGCACCCAGGTGTGATGGTGTGTGTGCCTGGAATCCCAGAGTTTAGGATGCAAAGCCTGGGGCTTAACGGGCAGCCAGTCTACCTAGTCCATGAGCACCGGGGCTAATAAGAGGTTCTAAAACAAGAAAAGGTGGACGGTGTTTCTGAGGATAGCACTTGAGTTTGTCCTCTGACCCCTACATAGACACACACACACACACACACACACACACACACACACACACACACAAACTCACTCACACTCACATGCACAAACATACACATAAAAAATAATAAATAAAAAATGAATAGGCAAATTGCTCTCAAGCTTTTTCGAGTTTCCTTATCTGTAAGGTGTTAACTCTAAAATATATGATTATAAATTGCCATGCTTTCTGGATATGGTCTTCAGCTTTTTTTTTAATAAATGAAAATATTATTTTTTTAATATATTATTTATTCATTTTCAACCAGAGATATACAGAGAGAGAGAGAGAGAGAGAGCGCACCAGGATCACCACCTTATGGGTCTGGCTTATGTGGGTCCTGGGGAATTGAACCCAGGGCCTTAGGCACTGGAGGCAAGTGCCTTAACCACTGAGCCATCTCTCCAGCCCAGGTCTTCAGCTTTTACCAGGCAATCCTCCTGCCTCTGCCTCTAAAGTTCTAGGTTACAGGCATGAACTCCCATTTCTGACTTTTCATATTTAAAATTGATGACAGGAATTTTTTGTTACTAAAATATACATAATTACTAATCAATATCTAAATCTAGTTCAGTAAAGCAATCTAGTAAAGCAATTGTGTCATTAATGTTTGTGTGTGATAACCAGTATTGCTATTTCTGACTATGTTTGAATATTTACATATGAAATAACATTGTTTCTTATACACTAGTATTTTAGTCATATAAAACTATAAAGGTAATTTCATTTCCAATGAAATTTTGATATTTAAAATATTTATTCTGGATGATGGAGAGACAGCTCAGTGGTTAAAGGCACTTACTTGTAAAGCATGCTGGCCTGGGTTCAATTCCCAGCCACTATGTAAAACCAGACACAAAACAAAATGTGGTATAAAAAACAAACAAACAAAGTGGTACAAATATCTTGTGTTTGATTGCAGAGATGTACATACAAACGCACACACACACACACACACACACAAATAATTAAAATTTATATTTATCCTAGTCATTTGGCAGCAGTGCTGATATTTACATTCAAATATATGTTTGCACATATTTAATAAACTTTCCACTTTAAAGTTTGGTTGTGGTGGGATGGGAAGATGGCTCAGTCAATAATATGCTTGCCTCACAAGAATGAGGACCTGATTTCCATCACCAGAACTCACATAGAAATGCTGCACATGATGACATGTGATGTAATCCCAGTACTGGAGAAGTCAAGACAGACAGATTTCTGGAACTCACTAGCCAGCTAGTCTAGTCTAATTGTTAAGCTCCTGGCCAGTGAATGATCCAGTCTTATAAAGAGACAGATATTGTTCCTGAGGAATGACACCCAACATTGGTCTCTGGCCTCCTCATACATGTGTGTGTGTGTGTGTGCGCACACTCACACACACACCCACACCCCCACACACCACATACATAAATATGCAAAATCACGTATCTGTCATGCTTCTCCCAACAAAGTCGTGTGCTGTTTTCCTGTGCTAGTTTTTCTTTTTCCCAAGGGATAATCCTTTTCATGTTCCATTCATTAATCGACTAAAACCTTTACATTAGAATTGATTTCCAAAATAATGGTTATATTTTAAAATAGATAATTAAGGACCCTTTCTACTGTAGTTCCAGACAGTCATCTCAATCAGACAAAAAAGTGCCGGAGGCCTCTCCTGTAACAAGAAGAAAAGCGTATGATAAAGCAGAAAAATCCAAGGCCAAGGAGCAGAAACAGTAAGTTACTGATGCTTTTATCTTCTAGACCTGTTAACACATACCTTGCTCCGGAGATCAAAGGACAATGATGAATTGTTGGCTAAGGTTGTAATTCACTTTTCTAATCCAGACAATAAGTCAGCTGCTGTTATATATGTGACGATTAATATATTTGAGCCGTTGTCCCCCTGTTCATGTCACTAACTTACTTTTTAGTTATTGCTGTGTATCACTGAGTTAATATATATTTGGGCTAAATCTTATTCAATTTATATTCCAGTAGTGTTCTTGAAATTAATTCTGACTGTCATCGATAAAACTGACATTGACTTTACTTCTGAATATTCTTATATTAATGTAAAGATTCTCATATTAATTTAAAGATTCTCATATTAATGTAAAGATTCTCATATTAAGAAGATTCTCATATTAATAAGACTCATATTAATGTAAAGATTCTCATATTAATAAGATTCTCATGTTAATGTTAAGATTCTCATTAATAAGATTCTCATGTTAATGTAAAGATTCTCCTCATGTTAATGTAAAGATTCTCATGTTAATGTAAAGTATCTCATATTAATAAGATTCTCATGTTAATGTAAGGATCCTCATATTGATTGTAAAGTGTGTCCTTTGTATCATCTTCTCCTGTTCTTTCACTTTTGAATCATTGGTATTATCCTCAATTGTTTCTTTTGTGTGCTTATAAAGGTTAGTTTACATAGCAGTAAATAGCATAACTGCTGATCCCTTACCTGGGGGCTTAAAATTACAACACTACAGCAGGCAGAAGTTGAAGGGATTAGATAAGTAAGTTATTATGTAAAAAGAGCCCTGACTTCTGTCATCCTCCCATTCCTCTCTCAAGCTACCCAGTGTTCTGCATGGGACAGGTGGGTCTTAGACATGTCCTTGAGGGTGAGCATCTTTGCCCATCTGCATTTAACTACTAGTAAATATTAGTGCATCACCTTAATTCTTTTAACATAAAGAAGTGTTCATATGTTTTCTGTATCTAAGTGTTTAATCTTTTTAAAAAACATTTTTGGCAAATTTAAAGCTATATGTATTTTGATTATATTTACTTTCTATTACCTTCTCTTGTCCTTTCCCATTCCTGTTGAAATACTTCTTTGTAGCTAGTCCCTGTTGTACTTTGATGTCCTGTGTGTGTGTGTGTGTATGTGTGTGTGTGTGTGTGTGTGTGTGGTGTCCTGCTGAGTTTACTGAGGGTCATCTGCATGAACTGAGCATTGGTATGTGTGTTGGGGGGGAATAATATTTATTGGAGCACAGACAACTTAACCAATGGCTACGCTACTGAAGAAAATATCTCTCCTTTCCCTAGCACCCAGTAATGCCATTTTCTCTTCATGGAGGGGTGGGACCCTGTGAGCATCTCTCCCAGATATGATGAAATGTTGTGCAGGTCTTGTATGGGTAACCACACCTACAGAGATTTCATGAGTGCAAAAGCCATGTCATGTCCAAAAGATAGTGTTCAGCAACGCGTCTCTCCATCCTCTGGCTTACCTTCTTTCTTGCCTCTTCTATGATATACCCTGAGCCTTGGAGGGAGTGATACGCATGTCTCATTTGGGGCTGAGCACTCAATAGCCACTACTTACTCTCAGCACTTTGGCCAGTTATAAAATTGTTGTAGTAACTCCTGCCCTTAGTAGAGAACCTTCCTCTACCCCCTTCTCTTGTGCAAAGAAATATCACACTCTTCATTTTGACCACTTGTATTGCTGACTTAAATGTCATATAAATTGTCCTTCTAATCATCCTTGCTTCCTGTAATTTTCAAAAAAATCATTTGCCTGTTTCTGTTGGACCAATGTCTCATGAAATACTGAGAAACAGCGGAATGAAGCAGACAAACAATCCAACAGTTGCCCCAATAAGAAAACAGCTCCCAAGATCTTTGGTCTATTTATCTATAAAGTGATGAACTTGGTCTCAACCCTAAATTGTGTAATTATAAGATCGGTTTGCTTTGAAGATATGGACTTCAGATTTACTAGGTAGAATCTTTTCTATAGTGCTATCATGTGACCAACATAACATTCAATAAAAAACATTTTTTAAACAATTGTCCAGATCATTTTTTTAACAAATGGAAGGAAGAGAGGAAGAAAAGAAGGAGTTTTTTAAAGCATGTTTCTTGTAACTTTCCTAACAAAGCTTAACCAATTAAAGCTGCCTGATTGATGCTCTTTTCTCTTGTAGCTCAGATTCTGGAACTTCAGAAGCTAGTCTCTCACCTCCTTCTTCCCCACCAAGCCGGCCCCGTAATGAGATGAATGTCTTTAGCCGTCTTACTGTTTCTCAGGGAAACACAACCGTTCAGCAGGATAAGTAAGTCACTACAGAAAAGTGCCTTCAAAACACTCAAAACCTTTTTCCCATCTCTGTGTGGGAGGTGGAGTCTGTAGGGTGAACTCCATATAGACAAAAGCGATTTTTCTGATGAATATTATTTCCTGCTGCACATTTGCATAGCTGTGCTGTCAGCAGGCATCTCGCCTTTTCTTTTGCAAGTAAATTAGAATTTATAATCTTTTGAAACCACTTGAAGATTAGGTTTCTTAGACTTCTATTTCTGTAAACCTACAAAAACTTCTAATCCTGATAGTCCATGTTGAAACATGGCAATTTGCTTAATCTTTGGAAGATACAACAACTTACAAAGACTACGTATAACATGTTACTGACATTAGGTTGTTTAAGTAAGTCCACCACAACACTTCAGTAATTGTGTTGGTGGAATTAATACCATCCTTTGAATGGAGGATGCGGGACTTGGTGGTTGTGGTGCAGGAGAAGAAAGAGGGATGTAGAGAATGTAATTTTATTAAATTAGAAATGAAGGACTACCTCGTAAAGAGCCAGAATCTTTCTTGCAAGAATTTAACACTAACCACACTGCCCTGAGGTTTTCATGAGCTCGCACTTGTCTGCTTGGATCCCCAATAGTAGCATTGTGAGTGCCTGCATGGTGCCCATCCTCCCCAGCTCTGCTGTTCCCATGCTGTTAGCTCCTTGTGTGTGCCATCAGTCTCTGAAGTTTATAGGGTGCCATTTCAGATCTCGGCAGCATGTGCAGATCATAGTAAATGGCTCTATAAATGAAACCACATGTCATTTTAAAATAAATTGATCTGTTTAATTTGTGAATTTTAAAAATATATTCTTTGTTAGATTTTAGTAGATTCCATTGAATGACATATCCTTTAAATTTGTTAAATCATTACATTCACTCAGGAAGGTAAAGCATTCGGAATGTTTGTGAAGTCCATTCTTACTAGTTAAATGAAGAATTGCTAAATTTTGTCTACCTTCCATTCATAGTAGTTAGTGATGAAATTTTCTATCACAAGCTGGGTGTGATTGCTCACGGGTGTAATCCCAGGACTTGCAAGGCTAAGGCAGGAGGATCAATATGGGTTCAAGGCAAGACGAGGCTACATCATGAGTTCTAAGACATTCTGGGCTGCAGAGTAAGGCCCTGCTAAACAAGTATTTCTCCTGTTCATCTTGATAATCTCGACAATCTAACCGATTTCATATTTTGTTACTGAAACATTTCATGAACTAGCACTAATTTGACTCTCTTGTCATATGTACTAGCTAAAAGTGAATAAATGATTTTACACTTTCAAAAATTTCTCTGCCTTTTCTGAATCACTGTCTTTGGTGATCCTTTAGGTAACTATTATACTTCACTTGTGAGGTAGAGACCCCATGCTTTTTTTCGGTCACATTCTACACCAGCACTTAGCTATCCTTGTTCTCCCCTGGATGTTACACAATCTAAATAGAGATTTATAATAACTAAACTCACTGCCAGTCTTGGAGATACAGGGTAGGGCTAACAATATTTCTCTAATATTAGGTATTCACCAGGGTACCCCACAATCAAAAGAACTCAGCATTTTTTTGAGATAAGTTAAAAACCAACTCAAACATTTGATTGATTTACTTTCTGTGAAAATACACAATGTAACTGTAAAAATTCCACTTGAGAACCTATAATAACTACTAAGATAAACAGAGCAAACCTGGACATACTTGGTATTACTCCTCTCAGTGGCCTCAGCTTCAGAAGTGAAGGTAGATTCTATAGGTAATAATTGGTAGGAAGTTTCTCCCCTTCCCATCTCTTGGTAGAAAACCAAGAGTCACTTTCTTAGCCTTACTTTATACTTGTGAATGTCTAGTGGTGATAGGAGAGCCGGGTACTGTAAAGGAAATGTTTGCTGTGTTTCTGTTGTTCATGCTACTGGCTTTTCAGTCCAGCGTCAGTACCTGTACCTGTATTGACATCTGTATTCTTCTCCTCATAATTCTAACTCTTTCACTGTAGGTCTGATGAAAGTGACTCCTCTCTGTCGGAGGTACACAGGTACTTTCTCTCCATCTTTCCTACGTTCTTCCATCTTACTAATGTTTTGAGCACCTCACGGGCACATTGTGAACCTCATGTTTTTGTTGCATGCCCTGTTTGTTATATGCTGTGCCAGTCCACTAACATTTTAATGTATTTTATGAGAATTTTTCTAGTTAAAATAATGGCAAACTCTATATGAAAACATAGTTGTGGTATTTATTTTCTGGGTATAATCTGATTTTTTTTTTTTTGGTAAAGGTATCGTGTGTTTTGAACACTGAACCTCAGTTACTATTTTAATTGCTTCAAAGTCTGGGAAGTAATTAGGTATATTTTCTTTTCAGTTTAGCAATTTTAAGTAACAAGTTTAATTTATAAAGGCATACTAGTAAATTAGAAGGATACTATCTTACCAAAATTAGAAAGAACAAAAATATTAAAGGAAAAAATATTTTTTCACTGATTTTTTTTAATATAACAGTTCCATTTTTCATGCTTGAGTCTTTCTCTTTTCCTCCCATCCCCTGTTCCCTTGTCCTTCTGACTCTTCTGTCTTTCAACATATCTCCCTTGCTTTATGACCACACTGTTTTGGTCGTCAGCAGATCCTGTAGAAGGTAGACATAGGAAGGCAGAAGAAACTAATCATACAAAACAATCACTGGTTTCTTTGGAACAACAACAACAAAACAAGTGTTTTTCCCCTTTCACTTCTGCTCTGTTGTACAAATTTGCAATATTTAACCTTAAACTATTTAAAAGTTACTTTTTATATTTCAGAATGTAGATCAATTAAAATAGAATTAACAGGAAACAAATGTATGTATGCAGTGTCTATAATTTTCTGTTATCTTTGGAATAGGTTAATCTACATAGACTATTAGCCCTAATGTTATGAATATTTGAGAATATTTAGTTGATAAAATTCCATTTGAGATTATTTTTCTTCAGAAGACAGAGTAATGAATGGCTAAAATACACAAGAATGACAGAAGTCTTTTACTTTCTAAGAAATAACTGTGTTGACCATGGCATTGGGTGGGTTCCATGGTGTAATGGTTAACACTCTGGACTCTGAACTTGACGTTGGTACACATCTTTAAAGTGCCTTCCTATTATGACCTTTGCAGTGACAGATGACAAAGTGTGGGTGACAGTTTCATAAATATTGTGTCCTTTTCCAGTGGATATACTGTTATCAGCTTAAATGTAGTTTCATCTGCTTTAAGTTGAGAAGGCTTCAGCATTTCCATATTCTTAAAATGTAGTATCTAGACTTAAAGCCCATTCCAGATGTAGCCTGGGTAGAGTGTGGACAGCCTGCCACATCCTCCTGAGATACTTTTCTAGAACAAACCAATGGTAATTTTGGCAGAGTAATCATAGATTCCATATATAGATGCAGCCTTTTAGTTTTGAATCCTAAATTTCTTTAGATCCTCTTTTCTACTTCTGTAGTTCTATTCTTTTTAAATAGTTATTTTATTTGCAAGCCGAGAAAGAGAGAGCATAGGTACTCCAGGGCCTCTTGCCACTGCAAGGGAACTCCAGACCCATGTGTCACTTTGAATATCTGCCTTCACATGGGTACTGGGGAATCAAACCTGGGCCTGCAGGCTTTACAGGCAAGTGTCTTTAACTGCTGAGCCATCTCTCCAGTCCAACTTTTTGTTTTGGCGAATTTTTTCCCCTGGCAACACAATACAATATCCAGCTCTTTTTTAAAAAAAAAACCATATATTTATTGTCCAGATCTTTAATATATCCATTTAATTGATATTCTATCTCTGTCATTAGGACTAAGGAAACACTGTTTAGATATCAGGTATTTTTTAGACTAACTATGGGCACCATTCCTCAGCCCCAATGGGACTATCATTTGAAAGGCTTGGTTTATAGGCTTATAATGATGGGCATATAGCCTCCCTATTGGTTGCTATTAACCCTACAATGAACTTTCCCCATGAAATTGCTGAGCCCAAGTTATGTCTTACTCATGAACACTCCTTGCTAAATGTTGATAATGATTTGGCTAATATTTTCCCATGTAAGATTAATCAACAAATTTTAAACCATCTATAATTTCTAAACTATTCTTTTTTCCAGCTTATTATTATTATTTTATATTTTATTTGCATATGCTATTTATACATAATACATTTTATTATGGAATTTCCATATATGTATATGATACATTTTTATCATATTCACTCCTTATTCTCTTTTCTTTGGTCCTTTCCTTTTGTACTTTCGTGTCTTTTATTAATTTCGTCATGATCCAATGAGTTTTATTAAGGCTCCTTACTGAATGCTTCCTTTACAGGATCATGGGCTCCTTACCAGTGATTATACCACTGAAGGAAATTTACTCTCCCTCTCCCAGTGACCATTAACTGCCTATAGATATTAGAGAGGGATGGAACCTAATGAGCCCTCCCCTCAAATATCATTTTCTGCCTAGGTCTTCAGGGAGCAGTGCGGGTGGGGCCTCCTGGACACCCTGTCCCCAGTCTTCCGATCACATCTGCTGTGAGTTCAGGAACACAGCAGCAGTACTATACTCCAAAGACCTCATTCCACCCCTTCCCCCAGCTTTTACCATTCTTTCTGACACCTCCTTCCCTGTTCTTGAGCTTTGGAAGGGTGAGATAGACAACTCATTTATAGCTGAGCATTTAACAGTTCTTTATTCTCAGCACCTTGACCAGTTAGGAGTCTTTGGTTACTGCTTCTTACAGCAAAAATGAGCTTCTCTGTCCATAGATGATGGTGTCACTAATCTCTGGGTGTAAACATAATGGTTTAGACAGCAATTTTATGGGCATATTATATCCATTTATCAAACTGTAATAATAATAATAATAATAATAATAATAATAATGACAATAATAGTAGTAACAACAAAAATGTTGCGTCCCTGCTAAGGCTGATGACTTCCCCAGCCACAAGCTTTTGACAGTGTTTACAGTATCAGATGAATCCTCCTGTAGAGCAGGCTTGGAATCCAATCAGAAAGCAGTTACTCTCACTCATCGCTGACCTGCCACTGTCACACTTGTGGGCTCATCTTGCCTGATTGGTCGGTTCTGTAGTTCTCCAGGTCCACTTCTGGGAAAGACTGTTGATGACATTTCTCTCAACACCCTCCCCAGGATGAGAGCTAGCCAGCAGGTCCCCGGGTCCATCTTGATTTCCCAGTGTCCTGCAACCAAAGCATGTGTTGTCTTCTAGTTCTGGTGGGCAACCATTCTCTGTGAAAATTGTTTTGGAAAGCTAAGAAGCCACCAAACCAACTACTCATCAGAATGTAGCTAATTCCTGGCATTGTTTGTCTCCCTTTTCAGCATGTGTGATTTCTTAGGGCATGGATAATTTTCCCTCGAGGATAGCATAGACTTTCCAAGCACTATGAATAACAATGTAAAAACAGAAACATTTGAGGTCAATGGGTAAACCTCCATTGTTAGCATTCACATATCTAGGGCTCATATTTCTTCATGATCATCTCTGCCTCTTCCCTCTTAAAGAAAGAAAGAAAATGATCTTTTTGTCCCTATATCTGTCCTAATATTATGCCATTCTGCCTTATGTAGCTGTATTTCAACATAGTTTTTCTTCTTAGCTTCAATTCATTCGAGCAATAGATTCACCATGTCTTAGTCTATTCTCATCTTCACCATAACACAATTATTTTAATTCACACCCCATATTAAGCTCCTGTAGAATAGAATGTTTAGATAAATAATCTTTATAATTCTACAGTGCATAGCCAAAAGCAGAAACTCCAGATATATTAAATGTATGAGAACGCTCCCTAAAGAGTGCCATGCTATTTAGTTTTCATTTTGTAAACTCAGATTGTTGAGGCCTTTTTCCTTAAGCTAGTATTCTTTAATCATCTTCTGTTAAATTTCCATGTCACGATTCCTGTGTTTTCTTCCATTTGTTTGAAAACTGCTTTCTGTGCAGCTTGGGTCATTTGTGTTGTGTTTTTTTCCAGCATGTTCTTTGGCAGGGAATCACACTCCAGGGTGATATAAAGCCGTGTCTTTCACTTACTCCTCCTTTTTGCATCCTTATTTGCCAGGATAAGGAAAAGATATCAGAGAGATGAGATTATTAATAAGGAAATTCAGCTATCTCATAGATTTCGCTGTTTGCAGTTACGCAGTTAGTAGGTGCAGTCCAGTAGGCTGACTCCTGTTCACACCTCTCCTTTTGTATTGTTTTTGTTTTGCTTTTTGAGGCAGGCTCTCACTTTAGCCCAGGCTGTCCTCTAACTCACTGCATCCTTCTACCTCAGCCTCCCGAGTGCTGGGATTTTAGGTGTGAGCCTCCTCACCAAGCTCTGTTCTTTTGATTAAAAATAGAATCAAGGGAGCAGTCTGGTTTTCATTACTAACTACTTATAAAGGTTTTTATTTTATTTTTTTTTTAAGATCATGGGGAAATGAATCTGGTCTCACAATAGAGCAATTGGAGTAAGTCTCTGTTTTTTTCCCCACCTCAGGGGCATAATCAACCCGTTCCCTGCTTCCAAAGGAATCAGAGCATCTCCCCTGCAGTGTGTGCATATAGCCGAAGGGCACGCCAAAGCTGTGCTCTGTGTGGACTGTACTGATGACCTCCTCTTCACTGGATCCAAAGGTGCTGGTAGTGACCTAATGCTGAGATTTACACAGTTTAAGAAAGTTTCATTTTAACAAGCCCTTAACAAGTCAAGCTCTGTTTTTCTAGTGAGACTCTGATAAGCTGGTTCAACCTCTCAGTTACATAAAAAATAAAATCATTGCCTAGTGGGGAAGAAAGTAAAACTACTTTTTATGTTTTGTGAATGCAATGGTGAGGGAATGCATCACATTTTGGTAACTGAAAAAGATTCTAGGCTTTGAAATACAAACTTATAAAAGTCTGTTAAAATACACAATGTGGTTAATACAAAAGAGTAAGACAGTAGAAATTCCCATGTCATACTTACATACCAGACACTGGAAGGCATGATATCTATATATCTTGTTTAATTCTTACAACCCCAGTAACAAACATGTCACACCCTCATGTCACAGATGAAAAACTCAATACTAAAGAGATCATGATAGTTTTCCTGTGCTAATTTAGCATGTAGGTAGAAGAACCAGATTTAGAAACTTAGACGGACACATCTCTACCCTTGCTCTCCTGTCTCCTTGGACAGTTGTAAGCAACCCAACATTGACTGTAAGTACTTTGAAGAGTTAAGGCTAAGAGGTTAGGGGTTTCAGAAAAGGATGAGATGCACAATTATGAGAAGTAAGGATGGTTTTAACCAGAAGGCAGTTAGGAGGGACCTAGCAGGGTGACTTGGATATGACAGGAATAGGTAGATGACCATGTAACAGTGAAGACTTTAAGGTATGTCTCATAAGTCCACTTGAGGGAAGATGAAAAAGAAACACGCACAAGAATTACTGGAAGTAGTAAAAGATTTTCTCTTGTTTTATTAATTCCATTTTAGCATTTAGAGATATTCCAAAATTTAGTTTCATTAGCAAACATTTCTTGCTCATTATGAATGAAATATAAGAATCTGGGTAGTGCTTATATATTAATGGCAGTGATAAATTCCTCAATTAAAATCTGCTTTGTGAAAATAAACTTTTTAATGATGTCAGAGTTCTTCCTCCAGGAAAATTAGGTATTCAATATGTCAGAAAACAAAATAGTAGTATTTTTATGCTTATGGTTTTGGGCCAAGATAAAAATGAGTCATTAACCCACTGGAAAGGAAAGATGTGTGTGTTTACCAGTGTGGGTAGTATTATGAGGAAGGATCTAAAGCAGAAGGCTCTGAAGAGGCTTAATTATGATGGCTATTTTAAATGTAGGAGCAATTTAAAACAGATTCTTTTGCTATAAATGTTTAAAATATTTGTTTAATCATTAAAAAATTATTATTACTGAGCACAGTGCCCTACACCAAGTCAGCCTGGGCTAGAGCCAGACCCTACCTTGAAAAAACAAAACAAAACAAACAAAACAACAGCAACAAACAACAACAACAAAGAAAATTAATTTACACAATCCCACAGAAATACATGTCGCAAATGAAGAAACTCGTGTGATCAAAGAGAATAAGATAGAATTGGGGATTTATTTAGCTCACTTGTTATGCAAGCATGAGGACCTGAGTTTGAATCTTCAGCACCCACATGAAAGCCAAGTGTGCGCCAGGTGTGGTGGCCCACGCCTTTAACCTCAGCACTTGGGAGGCAGAGATAGGAGGATCACTGTGAGTTCTAAACCACCCTGACACTACATAATGAATTCCTGGTCACCTGGGCTAGAGTGAGACCCGACCTTGTATGGCAGTGTATGCCTATGGTCCCAGCGCTGGAGAGGTAGATATAGGAGAACCACTAGGGCTTCCTGGCTAGTTAGTCTGGCTGAGTCAGACTAGGTTCAGTGAGAGACCTGTCTGAAAAATAAGGTGGAGAGGAATTGAGGAAGACACCTTACATTGACCTTTGGCACACACACACACACACACACACACACACACACACACACACACACACACGAACGTTCATACACACATGCAGGCAAAAAAGAGATTAAAATAATTTTCCTCTGGTTATTTAGCTACTAAGTAGAACCAGATTTAGAAATCTAGATAGACTTATCTCCAGTCCAGTACTCAGTTTGGTACATTGTAGGAAGCTAAACATAATGCATACACTATACATCTCAATACTAAACATCTAACCATAATGCATATACTATACATTCCTCACTTTCATCTGTCCCTTATATCTGCTTGCCTTGCCTATGAAACTATTGGGGAGGTTCCTGGATGAATTTATGATGCTTCTTGCAGGTGTAATTTCTATTTCCTTCTCATAAGAGAGAATTTAAATATATTTACTCTTAAGAGAACTAAAAATAGTTCATATTAATAGTATTTCCTCTGTTTTTGTTTGTTTTAGATCGTACTTGTAAAGTATGGAATCTAGTGACTGGCCAAGAGATTATGTCATTGGGAGTTCATCCTAACAATGTTGTTTCTGTAAAATACTGTAATTATACAAGTTTAGTCTTCACTGTGTCAACATCTTATATTAAGGTGTGGGATATCAGAGATTCAGCCAAGTGCATTCGAACACTGACGTAAGTAATTTAAAAATCAAGTAGCTTAATATGAAAATGGGGGACTATTGTATGCATATTCCTCAGTGGTTAGTACAGTGCTCATAATAAAACCCCCGATAAAACAAACAAAGAAAAACTGATGGGCAAAATGAAGACTGGAATATTAAGCAGAAAGAGATAAAGTATAGCTGACTTGTGAGTAAGTACACATTGCATATTTTCTTCCTCCCATGTACGCAGGCATCGCATGATCATGCTGTTTACCACTTGGTAGAATTAAATCACGTATATTACTTGCTTTAAATAAATCTCAATCCTTGGAGAATGGTTGAAATCACTATTGTAGGGAGTGGGAGATGTGTGCAACCTTTAATTAATGGCTATTGAAATTATCAAGCATTTCATTTAGAACTGTCACTGCTTTGATAGCACACATTTTCTTTTTTTTCTTTTTATTATTATTTTTTGATAGCACACATTTTCTAACTGCAAATTTTGGTGGACAGTTGGTGGGCGGGTTCGTTCTCTAAGTGTGTGCTGTTTAAATGTCTTAAAAGTCTAAAAACATATAAGAATTCTTTTGCCATGAGATGAACAGACTGTTACAAAGTCAGAATTGAGGTGAACCATATAACTGTTTACAGGAGAAAAGGGAGCATGGGAAAATTGAATTTTAGTAATTTATAAAGTGGAAGTAATAGAGATTACTAACTGTTAAATGCCAGTTTATCATTTGAGGGCTAGTAATTATTTCCCATGTGAATAGAAGACATCTGTGGGAAATTTTATAAAGAATAGTATATCCTAAGTTAGAAAGTTCTCAACTTAGTTGAATAAAGTCAAACTTGAAAAGATTGGTAATAACTCAGTGTTTCAGAAGTTGGCAGATAAGATGTTTCAGAATTTAAAAGTAACATCATGTAAATTTATCTGAGGAAGTAGAAATAATCTCGAGCATTCTGCTAGACACATACATTCTGAGTTTCTAAACATGTCCTGCTTTCTTCAGCCGTATATTTATGTCGAACGTGTGTTCCCAGGCGGCTACTTGCTGGGTGCTGCGCTAGGCACGGGCCTACGGAGACAAGAACATATAGTTCCTGTTGGGGCCTACAGGGTCCTCAGAAGTCTCTTTCTGGAAGTGTGACTTGCTTTGCCTTCTTTTCTATCTGTGAAGGTCTTCAGGCCAAGTCACTCTTGGAGACGCTTGCGCTTCAAGCAGCAGCCGGGCAGTAGCCACTCCTTCTGGAGAGAATCAGATCAACCAAATCGCACTAAACCCGACTGGGACTTTCCTCTATGCCGCTTCTGGAAATGCCGTCCGGATGTGGGATCTCAAAAGGTAGGCTCTCTAGAGAAAGCACGTGACTCATAGAACTTTAAATATTAATCATGCTAATGCTTGTGAGATCTAATTTTGTTTGTTTTTCGAGGTAAGGTCTCACTCTAGCTGTGGCTGACTTGAAATTCTCTATGTAGTCTCATGCTGGCCTCAAACTCAACACAGTCGTACCTTGACCTCCCAAGAGCTTGGATTAGAGGCATGCGCCACCACATCTGGTGTGAACTCTAATTTCTAAGATCTTAGAAGTAAATGAATTTTTTAAGTACAACACCACTAAATGTCCTCAATAAGAAGCTCACTATTTTCACTTCCTTTAATTTCCAATGATGATGGAAAAGAGGGTAGAGAAAGAATAGAGTTCTGTACCAACCCCCAATATTTGTCTACAAGTTGTGTTATTAGGAAGAATTGAAGAGTCTCATCAGAGTTTCACTTTTCAAAAAATTTACTGTTCAACATCATTTAAACATTTTAGTTGATGAAATTGAATTAATTTTCAGCGGAAATCCCCACATGAGCTATATGAAATTATGAATTATATTAAGAAGGTAAAGTCATTAGAAAAAAGAGAAATAGAAATGTCAGACATTTTAAATCTACTTGATTTTTATTTGCTGTTAAGTATGAGCTTTTATCCTTTGGGTGATTATTTATTTTAGCTTCCTTTCTAGTTTCTAACATTTTGGCAGGAGGAGAACGTCCACATATTACTTAACAATAGTTAATACTTCTTATGACAGGTATTACACCAACATTATGGGAGTTACTGGTAATAAGGACTGTGTAAGATAACTACGGTTTCTAACTTAGAGCTTATGTGGTAATAGTGGCCATTGATCATTTCACAGTTCAGGGAATATAGTGATCTTAGAGTTTTTGTGGAGTAAAGGCCATTTATCAGTCTACAATTCAGGAAGTACAATGTTCTCATCCAGAAAGAATTTTTCAATGATTATACCATCAGACACTCATTTGAAAAATATTGAATAAAGCTAATATGATATAATATTCCAAAGCATGACCAAGAAAGTATCATACTCTTAAATCATGAATAAATGGATGAGAGGGGAGAAATCACAGTTCTTAATACTGTAGTAGGAATAAAATAAACTAAAAACAGTGCTTATGTGTGATTTTTTTTTAAGAAGAAGGTCAGGATGTTGCTATTTCTTAAGATATTACATTTGACTTATATAATGGAAGACAGTTGTCAGCATCATAGAAAGCAGCAAAGATAAACGGCTTTTATTTTACTGATGGTCAGATCCTTTGAAACCTGGTTGATTTTAGTAACATGACTAAATATAGATTCATTCTAACAAGAATAGTTTTGAGGAAACTTACATGTTTCTAAAAACCTTTTTATTTTTGCATCACTTTTGTTTATGTGCAAAAGAGAAAGAGACAGAGATTGTGAGTATGTGCACAGCAGAGCCTTATGCCACTGCAAACAACTCCAGACACACACACCACTCTCTGCATCTGCTTTATGTGGCTTCTGAGAATCAAACTCTGACTGTCATACTTTGAAAGCACACACCTTTAATAATATTCCAGCCTAAGAAACTCTAATGTTAATATTCTAAAAGCTTAAGCTACTGATATAGTCTCTTTAATTTGTGGTAGGCTTATGATACAAGTTCACTGCTGTCCTCTAACAAAGAGCTTACTCATTTATTTTTGAAATGACATCTTTCTATGTAGCTCAGTGTAAAGCTCAAGCGTCAGCTCACTTTGTCTTCAACCCAGCCTCCTAAATTGGCACTACAAGCTTGTACTACTATTCCAGCTACCAGACAGCTATCTCTTCTGATCATTTTCATATCTTTACAGTGACTGATGCAATGGAACATCCATTTCCTGATATACATATGTGGGCATATACATCAATGAATTAGTATATGTATGAACATAAGTATATATATGATATTTGGGTTTATGTGTTATGTGAGGATTTGCATGTGATAAAATAATCTCCCTTCCTCCACTTATTGACTTTGTAAACAGTGATATCATTGTTTTATTTAAATAAAAATTGAGTCATATGCCTGTCAGAAATTCAGATATTTAATATATTAAAGAGTACCTAAAGCCGGGTGTGGTGGCGCACGCCTTTAATCCTAGCACTCAGGAGGCAGAGGTAGGAGGATTGCCATGAGTTCAAGGCCACCCTGAGACTACATAGTGAATTCCAGGTCAGCCTGGGCTAGAGCTACCTCAAAAAAAAAAAAAAAAAAAAGACTACCTAAGAGAGTTAAGATTGGCTTTTAGTAATTTTTCAGAATTTTCCATCTATTTTTTTAACTCCCTAAATGGTATCAATCCGCTTTGGAACAATTTACAAAGCACTCCTGCAGTTCCATAATAGAATATGTTAGCCATTTATATTTAACTAGAGGTTCAAAATGTAGAGATGAAATCAACAAAGAAAATTAGTGAATATCTATGAGCAAATGGAGATTACTGAGGGTTGAGTCTTAGCTACACCATGCTACCAAATATTTTCAACAGTCCCTTTTCTTCCTCTTTAAAGGTTTCAGTCTACAGGGAAGTTGACAGGACACCTGGGCCCTGTCATGTGCCTAACTGTTGACCAGATTTCCAATGGACAAGATCTCATTATCACTGGCTCTAAGGATCACTACATCAAAGTGTGTATTATAAAATTTTGAATTACATTTTCTTATTTTGTGGTGTTTTTAAATTTTATTCATTGGCAATTTCTATAGATGCCTATAATGTATTTTGATCATTCTTCTCCCATTCTCTTCTCTTTTCCCTCTCTCCCTCCTCCGAATTCTTTGTTGTTCCCAGTTAGTCCTTCTCTTATACTATCCTGTGTGTGTGTGTGTGTGTGTGTGTCTGTGTCTGTGTGTACCACTGAGTTTAATTAATTAGGGTTGCTTATGTGAGCGTGGATGGCTGGGATAGTTGTCATAGCACATGTTTACCAGTTGCCGCACCACTGCGAAAAATGTCTTCCCTCCCCTAAGAAACTCTTAACTGAACTCACTCCTCAGGAAGAGATAGGTGCCTCATGCCTTCCACCTCCGTCCGTAACAGGATGTGGCAGCGCATGCATGCAGTGGCCATGTCCTGTCTGGAAGACAGCATTCCACAGTACTCCATCCTCTCCATCCTCTGTCCTCGCCTTGGAGGTGGTGATAGACATGTCTCATTTAGTGCTCAGCACTCGGTAGTCACCTGTTCTTGGCACTCATAACAAGTTTTGAGTCTTCCCAGCAGTCACTGCCAATGCAAAAAGAAACGTCTCTAGCCAATGCTGAGAGCAGCACTAACCCTTTGGTGTGAGCTTCTAGTTGTGAAGAGAATTCCCTCCTTATGCACTCTCGGCTTGGCTTGGCTCCTCTCTAGTGGGCTGGGCTCAGCTTTGTGGAAGAAGGGAAAGTGGGAGCCCTTGGCTTCCTGTAGGCTCGTGTGTTCTCTTCCACCTCTCCACGCAGATGACCTGGCCTAGTAAATTCCCCTATAGATCTCGTCTCTAGCAGAAAGAAAGCATGTAGCACATCATCTTGCCTCTTTTCTTGCCCTGAGTTTCACTAGAGAGGCTTCTAGTCCTCCATCTTTACCCAGAAATCCTAGTGACATTTTTGAAATATTCACTAATCTAAAGCCCCTTTCTTATAACTTTTCTTTTGCCTCTTTCCTTCATTTTGCCTTTTTTTTTTAACACAATCTTTCTCTCACTTAGAGTTACTGATTGCGTTTGTTTGTCTTAATATTTTGACCCATGCACTTGTGAGCAGAGAGAGTGGGCATGCCAGGGCATCTTGCCAATGCTTTTGCCACTTTGTGAATCTAGCTTTATATGGGTGGTGGGGAATGGAACCCAGGCTAGCAGGCTTTACAAGCAAGTGCCTTTAACCACTGAACCATCTGCCCAGCCCTGTTTGTTTGTTTGGAGGCAAAGTCTCATGTAATTAGGCCTCAGATTTAGCAGAGTATGGCCCTTGAACTGATCCTCTTGCCTTGTGAGTATAGGGATAAGAGGCATTTGCCACTCTGTCCATTTTTATGCTAGGGGTCAAGGCTAGGGTTTTATGCATGCTAGGCAAGCACCCTCTCAAGCAAGTCATACCTTTAGCCTCTGATTTTGTATTATTCAATCATATTCAATCATATTTTCTTATTTCCCATAGGAAATAAGGTTGGCAGAGGTTTAAAGATCATTTTGGCTATTGCCATTTAGTTGAATCTGTCAACGCCATCTTTTTAATTTTCCAAGTCAACTAACTGTACCCAGCTTTATTAAAGATCTTTTGTAGTAGCCAGGGTATTTCAGGCTGAACATGGCAGTCAATAGACTTTCAAACTCCCTCTTGGATGGAATCAAAAAGAAAACCACTGTAAACTCCATGGGATGCTAGAAAAGGGAAGTTTGGAGTGAAGGCTAGCTTTCATAGTAGGCATGTTTTCGAACAGCTTTTCCCAGCCCACCCTGACTTTCAGGAAATGAAATGAAAATGGCAGAATTATCTGAAAATCTATAATCTTTTAGGAAAGGAACCAATGATGTCACTACAAAGGCCAGATCAGGTCTCAACAGGTCTCTGTTTAAGGGAGTTAAGAGTTAAGTCTTTGGTGATGGTGGAACAGGGGAACATTAAATTGAGTTTTGAGTTTTCTCTTGCCATATGGTGTGTCAAGGGGGATATTGTGTCAACATCAGGAAATCCTTCCTCCTTGGAGCTGAGAGGAATCTTTCAAAACTATCAGAGAAAGGTAATTTCTCCATCACTCAAGCTTGGGAGACATTCTGTTAGGAACACATGTTCCCTCACCCCACCTACCAACCTACCCCCCCCAAACAAAAGCCTTCTGTGTGACAACTGTACAGCTTTAAAAAATTGAAATTCTGTATGTTTATAAAACTTGATAAAATAATATTGAAAGTGTACAGGGACCAGAAGCCCACCATTATCAAAATACACATTTGGCATTTCCAACACCTTCTGCATTCCAGGCCTGATCTTAAGGCACTTGCCTGCAAAGCCTATCAACCCAAGTTCGATTCCCCAGTTCCCAAGTAATGCCAGATGCACAATGTGACACATATATCTGGAATTCATTTGTAGTGGCTGGAGGCCCTGGTGTGCCATTCTCTCTGTCTGTTTCTCTTCTGTCTCTCTCTGCTTACAAATAATAAATAAATAAATAAATAAATAAATAAATAAATAATGAAAAAGAAATGCTACATTGAGATAGTATCAGAGGACATCCACATGCAGGGCAACGGGCCATTAAAATCTGTAAGTCACAGCACAATCGAAGTAGATGTTTGAACTTCTCAGACAGAAGCGGGTCTGAATGAGTTAGAGTTGAGGAATTAGCCAAAAGAAAGAGAGTTGATTAAGAAGACAGCCTGAGGAAATGCCTTTAGGAACAATAGCAATCAAAAAGATTCTGTGATAAATAAGGAAATCTATTTCTATTTCTACAATAGAAACAAATTCTTTCATTTATTTATTTGACTGTGGAGGAGGTGCATGGAGCCCATGGAGCCACAGCACACACGTGGAGAGGTCAGAGGAGGGCGTTTGGGTTAGTCCTTGCCTTCCCTTTGGTTTAAGGCAGAGTTGTTTCTGAACACTCTCTTAGCTTCTGGAAAATTCTCCTGTCTCAGCCCATTCTTGCTAGAGACTCACAGAGATTACCACCGCAGCTTCTGGCTTTGTACGTGGGGTCTGAGGATTTGAACTCAGGTACTCAGAGTTGCACAGCAAGCGCCTTATTCACCGAGCCATCTCCCCAGCCGCCTTTACTACCAATTTTGATATAGAAATGAGAGATTAGTTGATGAC
Source organism: Zapus hudsonius (assembly GCA_004024765.1). Classification (NCBI taxonomy): domain Eukaryota; kingdom Metazoa; phylum Chordata; class Mammalia; order Rodentia; family Dipodidae; genus Zapus; species Zapus hudsonius. The sequence goes on along the minus strand of PVHP010002024.1, from coordinate 13,062 downwards.
GTGGAAGTAAAACTGCTAAGAGGAAAGAGTCTTATATTTGTAAAAAGAACTATTTCTATACCGTGCAGTAGATAGTTGGAGAGGGAAAGCGGTAATGGAAGAGGGGAGTTGATGTAGGAGTTAGGAGCAGGTCGTGTATGTGAACATCAGTGGTAAAGGACATGCTAGCCTGTGAGGGAGAAGGGAAGGGCAAAACAACCATGTTAGGAGATAAAAGGAAACTTAGAATGGAGGAGAGAGGCCACAAAGCCGACTTTTAATTACGTTATCCTTTTCAGGAACACACAGGGACACTGGCCATGAGAGAGGTGAGGGTAACTGAGAAAAGGGACAAGGTTTTGAAGAGCAGCTTGGGGATGACATCCAGGACTGAAGAGCTACCCAATTGTGGTTCAGTAACATATTATTACAGTTTCAAACGGTTTGATATGTAGTATCTTGATTATTGAATGTCACTTGTTTTTTCCTATATGAAAACATCTAGTTGTCTGTCTTCAAGCTCACAGATATGAAAACAAGTTTGATTTGTAAGCAAAATTAGTATGAAGGGCTGGAGAGATGGCTCAGCAGTTAAGGCACTTGCCTCCAGTGCCTAAGGCCCCTGGTTCAATTCCCCAGTACCCACATAAGCCAGACCCACAAGGTGGTGGCCCTGGTGCACTCTCTCTGTCTCTCTCTCCCTCCCTCTCTTTCCTTCTCTCTCTCCCTCTCTCTCTCTGTATCTCTCGTCTTGAAAATAATAAAATATTTTTAAAAATTAGTATGAAAAGAGTCTCAGATTCATCCTCAGTGTTATTCATAGGAGGTCAATGTAATTAGCAGATTCTGTTTAACATACATATGGGTATGTTCACATGGAGGTGCTTATTTAATGTTTAAATGGGATAACTCTTTCTGCTTCTCTCTTTCAGATGTTTGATGTAACTGAAGGGGCTCTTGGAACTGTGAGTCCCACACACAATTTTGAGCCCCCACATTATGATGGCATAGAAGCACTAACCATTCAGGGAGATAACCTATTTAGTGGATCCAGAGATAATGGGATCAAGAAATGGGATTTAGCTCAAAAAGACCTCCTTCAGGTAATGGAACCTTCCCATGATGTGGAGTGGCTACTTCTACACTACACTATAGTTTATCCAGGAACTTGGAGAACTTCTGAGTGGATTTTTATTTAAGGATAATATTCATCAGGGCTTTCTCTTATGGAATTTTTTTTTATCAGTTACTAGTTGCTAACTGGGAAGAAGGGAAAGATTCAATACTTAATACTAGATAAATGAAGACATTAGCAAGAAATGAAAGATCTGGAATTTGTTTATTAGTATTTATTAAATACAGCCAGCCTTCAAATAGACAGTTGAAGTTGTTCATTTATTTATGTACTTACATTATGTAGAGTGCCATTTAACTGAGGTCAATAGTAATATGCATGATTACTTAGTTATTAAAAGATTTTCATGAGTCCAGGAGGTCATGCAGTCATTTCTTACAGGATAATAATTGTGTAAGTAAATTCAAATCTTGATATGTTTTACTAACTCCAATAGAAAGGAATTAGTTAAAAGATGAAGGAAGTTGTCCCAATTCCAGTGGTTTTCTTATGTAGGTTACAATGTATACAAAGGGATTAATTATAGCTTCACTTCCCTGATTATATCTAGCAGGTAAATGAAAGGAACAAACCACAAGAACCAACTTTTCTTCCATAGACATATATCCTTTCACAATTGTTAATGTAAAAATGTTTATACATAAAAGGTAGTCAAATAGTACTTTTTTGCAAAATTTTTACTTATCATCAAATATATAGATTAGCTACAAAAAACCTTTAAGACTGTTTTCTACCAAATGTTGAGACAATGATTTCATAGGCACTCTTTATAATGTACACATCACTTTCTAGTTTTCAAACTTGTTTTACTAAATACATTTTAGATAAAGGAGAGATAACTACTGCCATTGAGGAGGATGTGTTATTAAAAAAAAAAGATATGGGGATAGAGAGATGGCTCAGCAGTTAAAGTGCTTGCTTACAAAGCCTGCTGTCTTGGGTTTGATCCCCCAGCACCCACGTAAAGCCAGATGCTCAATGTGGCACATGCATCTGGAGTTCCTTGGCAGTAGCAGGAGGCCCTGCAGCACCAATATTCATTCATTCATTCATTCATTCATTCATTCATTCTCTCCTTACAAATGAATAAAAATATTTGCAAAAAAATGTGGATGGTCTTGAGATTTTTAGTTTCTACAGATTATTAACGATGTAAATTTCTGATAACTGATAACAATGATGGAAATTGGGGAGTAAATTATAGACTCATTTATTTTAATCACTGAATGATTGTGTGGAAATATTTCAGTGCCCCAAATACTGACTTTTGTAAAAATATTTTTATTTATTTATAAGCACAGAGAGAGAGAATGAGAGAGAGAGAGAGAGAGAGAGAGAGAGAGAGAGAATAGGCATGCTAGAGCCCTACCACTGCATGTAAGCTCCAGATGTATGTGCCACTTTGTGCATCTGGTTTTCTGTGGGTACTGGGGACTCGAACCCTGGTCTTTAGGCTTTGCAGGCAAGTGTCTTAACCCCTGAGCCATTGCTCCAGCCCAATACTGACTTCCATCCATAAGGTATTTACATTAATTTTGATATAACAATGTCAATTCTGGAAGATTCCTCTTAAACTGCTGATTTCTCTTTTCTCTCTCAGCAAGTTCCAAATGCACATAAGGACTGGGTTTGTGCTCTGGGCTTGGTACCAGGTCACCCCATTTTGCTCAGTGGCTGCCGAGGAGGCATTTTAAAACTCTGGAACATGGATACTTTTGTGCCAGTTGGAGAGATGAAGGGTCATGACAGTCCTATCAACGCCATATGTGTAAATTCCACTCATATTTTCACTGCAGCTGAGTAAGTCTGCCCCCATCCGATTCTACTCTTATTGGTTACCTGTGCTCAGATTTAACAAATATTTTAAATTATAAATATCTAGAAATTGAACAAAGAGGATCCTTTCTTTTCTTTTTTTGTTATTGATATTTTTATTTTCCAATCATATGAATGAGTTATTTTTAAAATTGCTTAACCGTTCAAACAAGAGAGTATAAAAATACAAAAGTTCAAACAAGATAGTTTAAAATATAAAAGCCATCAGGAATCTCTTCTGCCAGAAATTACAGCTGTTAATAGTTAGGGGTCTTTGCTTCCATATTTTTTTCCATGAGCATACCAAAACTGACTAATAGAAGGAAATGTTATGTCTTGCAAGTAGAGTTTTTCACTAAGTGTATTTTTGGGATCTTTGTGCTGTCTGTCAGCTTCTGGCAGGATTGCTTAGGGAAACCGATGTGTTTTACTGTTTTGAAAACTACCTGGGAACTAGCATGTCCCAACCTCCCATCTGCGTCTGTGTCCCTCCATGCGGTTCCAGTACTTCCTTCTCTGTCCACAGTCTAAACATGTCCTGAATCCATTACTTTCTGTCACTCCTTGGAGGGACACTGGCTCTGACAGGTCTACTTCTTCTCATGAGGCCTTAGCTCAGCACAATGTCCAGATCTTTTTTCAAACAACTTGTCTCTCCACCCAAATGCCCTCCTGTCATTTCACCTCTGCAATGGAAGGGGGTCCTCTGAAGTGCACACTGTTCCCCTGCCCACCCCAGGACTCTGTCATGCCCACAATTCTTTGTCTGCTTCGCTGGGACTGCTGCCATGAGGACACTGCCCATACAATGGCTGTGGCTCACATGAATCCGTGGGCACATGTCCCCAGCACTGATATCTTGTAGCCATTTTAGTCACTTGCTGTGTGCTTGCTGAGAACTCAGCAGTTTCTGCTTTTGTTAAGTGCCAGCTCTGTTCCCTGACTTGACTTCTCAAATTTTCTGGGCTGACTTGGGTTTTCCAGTTACACATTTATGTCAGCTGCAGATTAATCATTTGTGCTCTTTCTTCAGTAGTTATATGCCTACTTTCCTGATTGCATTAGTCTTTATCCCTCATTTTTCCTGTTGTTCAGAGTCTTCTTCCTTGTGCATTTAGAGTTTTGCTGTGGGATGTTCAGGGTGGTTGTAGTGGCTATTCAGCTGTATTTAAGTAATTTTGTTGACCACAGTCTCACTACCAGGCCAGCTCTTTATCATCAACATCTCTTTTAAGATGCCTACTTTATTTGTTTCATCTTATTTATTTTTGAGAAATGGGCTTAGGCAGACCTGGAACTCATGATCCTTCTCCTTTAACCTCCTGAGTGGTGGGATTGAAAGGTGTGCCATCACACGTAGCTCACACCGTGTGTGTGTGTGTGTGTGTGTGTGTGTGTGTGTGTGTGTGTGTGTGCGCGCGCGTGCATGTGTTATGCACATGTGTGTGTAAATGCTCGAAGTCTGTGTGGCCCAGGTAAGGTGCACAGAGGAGGACATTGAGTGATAACTCTTTTCCCCTCTTTCCTCAAAACAGAGTTTCTTGCTGAGCCTGTATTTCACCATGCTTTGATTAAAACCAGCAAGCTGTCTCTGTGTTCCCTCAGTGCTGGGGTTACAGATGTATAGCCTCCCAGGCTTTTTACCTGTGATCGAAGGATCAAACTCAGGTCCTTGTGCATGCACTGTAAGTGCTCTTACCTGCTGAGCCATCTCCTCAGCCCCATAAGTTATATTTTTTGATGTGCACTGTGATCTCTGGACTCAGGCTTCCCAGGTTTCCTGATAGTGTCTCTCTTGTGTTCCTACTCCTTAGAGCAGGAAGTCTACAGCCATATCTTTCCTTGGTGACTAAAAGACTAATTTTGAATGGTTGCATTTTTAGAGGAAGGCAATACATTTGCTATTCTTCATATTAAGGACAATTTATATCTATAATCTCTGTGCTTCTTCCTTCCTTTAAAATATAAGCAGGTAGCAGTAACATCTGCTTCCTTCCTCCTCTGGATGGCTGGGCTGATTCATTCCTTTGCTTGTTTACTTATAATGACTCCTATACCACACACTGCTCTAGACTGAGCCGAACACATGCAAACTCTCCTTTTCATCACATGAAGAAACAGAGAGGAAATAAGTGAATTACTGCAATGATGAAAAATAATGCAGGCATAGGGTTACTAAACAGAGTGAGCAGAGGAGGCTTCACAAAGAGGCAGCATTTAAGAAAATGCTTGAAGGAGGTAGAATAATGATGTTACCATTAAACTAAGGTTACACTTGCCACCATCAAGCAGGTTTGGTTTCTGCTTTTTCTCATAGGATAGAAACTAGAGTCTGCATGTGTTTGGCTTAGAGCGCAATTCTATTTCTTTTTAAAACTAAACCCAAGCCTTCACACATGCTAGGCAAGTGCTTTAGAACTGAGCTATTCCCCAGCTCCGGTGGTTAGCTCTGATGTGACTGTAATGCTTTTTCCCAAGACGCTCTTTCTTGGGATTCTCTACTTTTGCATTTTTACCTGATTAGTTACTTACTTCTTAGTAATTTAATGAAAGTAACAGTCCAAATTGTGGGATATGCAAAATTATGACTGCCATGTACACTGGAGGTCTGGAGGTTGATGTTGAATTCTGTGGTCTCTATCCACAGCTCTCCTACAAAATGGAATTACAGAGGTGTGCTGGGAAATTGAACTCAGGATGTCTAATGTCCTCATGATTATAAGACATCTCTCTAGCCCCCAAAAGGCCTATTTTAAAATGAGATTTAATTATTTATCAAACCTAATATCTGTCAGGCATTTTTTAAGTGGCTTACTTGTATTAACTCATTCAGTCCTCATAATAACATTAGAAGATAAATATTATTACAACATTTTTCTTACAAGTAGAAACAGATAATTTATCATTTAAAATTTTTATATTGATTTCTTTATATCTTGGTATCATTGAAGGAGTTTTCTTCCCATGTGATTCCTGGTCACATTTTTCCTGCTTTTTTATGTCAAATAATTTTTAAAATTAAATTTGGAGTAGCATTGCATTTTTGAGTATTCCGGGTCTGTTGTATGTTTTCAGTGAGTGTTGGGATTTATCAGGCTGTTAAATTGCTAGTGGTTCAGTTTCATCTTTTGAAGGCAGGTCGAGAGTAGCCTTCACAGCAGTGCTAGTTAATTTCTCTTGTCACGTTGGTCTTCTCTCTGTTCTGCTGACCACAGGTATTCATTGTCATCCTTCTGGTCAGGACTTGAGCTCATCACAGTCCTGTGTAGCAATCATTCCGTTTTCAGCACCCTGGTAGCTTGCTTTTGTCATGTTACAGTGTCACATGACTTACTCATGGAAGATTGGTACTCAGAGATTTAGGGACATCCTCTGGAGAAACAGAAAGTTCTTTCTTTGAATAGATCTCTTCTCTTTTTATTTTCTTGGTCTGGCAAGTTTCAACCCTGAAAGATTCCAGACTTTTTTTTGTTTTGCTTTTTGAGGTAGGGTCTCACTTTAGCTCAGGCTGACCTAGAATTCACTGGAGTCTCAGGCTGGCCTCGAACTCACAGCAATTCTACCTCTGCCTCTGGAGTGCGCCACCACACCCGGCTCAGACTTTTATTTTAATCTCTTCAACTCTGGTGCTGTGGCTCTCTGTGTGGTTCTCCTCACTGTGCTGTGTGATACAGAGAATTTTCCAGGCAAAAAGGCAGAGCTGTCAAAGTTCATTCCCATTTTCATTTTCTAGGGGATCATAGCCTGATATACCTCTCCTAATGTCTGAAAACAGTTGTTCTGTATCTGTCAAGTTTTCTCTTTCTCTGCAGTACAAGAGTTGACTTGTGAGTTTCTGTCACAGATAACAGTGGAGGTTTAACCATCTTAAATTATGTGGACAGAGCTGAAGTTCAGATCATTCTCCCAAGGGATCCTCCTGTCTCTGTACTCTCAGTGATAGGGTTGCAGACATGCACAACCATGCCTGTTTTTGTTTGTTTGTTTGTTGTTTCTTTTTTAATTTGGGTTCTGGGGACTGAACTCAGGTTCTCTTGCTTGCTCAGTGAGAGCTCTTGCCCACTGAGTTTTAGCATCAAATTTTTGAGTTAAAAAAATCGTTTAAAAGTATGTCCCAACCATCTAGAACAGTTCCCAACACATAGCAGGTTCTCTTTAAAATAGTTGCAGAATGATGAATAGAGGAATGGCTGAAAGGCAGCATAATAAAAAATCAAAAAACAAAAAACAACATATCCTGTTGCTCTTGTCCCTGCATATGAGCTGGGTGGATAAAAACTAGAAAGCCTACTTTTCATTAACACTGCCTTTACTGTGTTAGCACCTAACTTCATTTTCCTTGAAATGTTCAAACTTCATAATCTCTAAGGCTTCTGTACACATAAAATTCCATGCAATTTCTTCATTTTCTTTGACTTTGAGTCAAATGAGTGTCTAATGACTGGCACCATACCACATGCTAGGTAAAAGAAAAAAAATCTCAGATATGGTGTCCTTCCCCGCCCTCCTAGTTATTGATTGTATTTTTAAAAATTTTTATTTGATAGGTATATATATTTATGGGGTAACAGAAACACTTAATCTTCTATATTCTATACTAGATGGATTAGCCACTTCTCCCAAGGCCTCCAGCTTTTTCTGTTGACAAGATTTGCTGAATTAATTCAAAGATGGAAACTTGAGCTAGCCCCTTCTTGGTCAGAAGTCCCACCACGCCCTTCCCATGGGATATTGTACTTAATGATTAAAATGACAAATACAGCTTCAGATCCAGAGTTCAGAATGGGGATTTGGACCAGATTGCACACATTCACATCTCACTTGTGTCATTTATATTGTGATCTGGGCCATTATTTCCTCATTGACACAAAGGACCTAGTAATCCCAGCTCCTGAGAAACATATTTCATGACCTGCCTAGATAACACAGTGAGACTCTTTTTCAAAGAAAACAATATATTTTAGCAATACTTACCTCTAATAAAAGTCAAATGGAATATGTTAATGTATGTAAAAGGCACATAGTAACAGCGTCTGATACAAGCAAGCTCTTGATAATATAAGCTAGTATCTTTTAATATGTTTGCTTTTTATGCAACATTGTACATTTTTACTTAAGTTTATTAAATGCCTATTTAGAAAATGTTTCCATTAGTAATCCTGAGAGCTATACCCTTACCTTTCTAAGAAGCCTCTGTTCACATGTCCATTTTAAATTTATTATTTTATAGTGATCGAACTGTAAGAATTTGGAAGGCTCGCAACTTGCAAGACGGTCAGATCTCTGACACGGGTGATCTCGGGGAAGATATTGCCAGTAATTAAACATGAATGAAATTAAGTCATAAACTGAATACTGTGATAATACTCTGTGTTCCTTATTTAAAATGTTGTCCTGCAATTATTATTAATGGGATTAACTGGAAATTATATCTCAGTCCATCTACTGAATATAAATGTACTCTAATAAAAGTGTGTACTATCATGTGTGCCTAATTTTAATATCAACTAATACATATGATTCCTACAATTGATATAATGCTTGAACCGCACTTTTATTGTGGCTGGATTTTTGTGCCTGGCTATAAAAAGACACCTTCAAGTGATTTGAGTTGCAAATGTCTACTTTTGTGCAGTTGGAATATATACTCGGAATACAATATTTGTGAACTCATCCATATAATGTGTTCAGATGACTTACATATTTAAATGTATTGGAATTGTTAGTCAAATTGTGGTCCACTTGTCAGGAATTCCTATCAGTGTATAGAGAATAGAGGGTTCCAAATTTCAAAGCTCTTTTAATATAATGGAAATAATAAAATGTGGAGAATGTTAATTGATTTCTCATAATTGACCTTAATCTGCTAACAAAGGGTGTTTTGTGTTAAATGTTGGCATTTTAGTGCATTGACCAAAAAATGCCTGTGCTCAGGACTAAATGCTGATGAATTGCTTTATTAGTGCTGGGCTTATGTTCTGTGATGGCAAACACTTCTGATATCCTAACAGAAAGATATGTTGATCTATTTTCCTATGGAGGTACTTCTATTATCACTCCTTAATTTCTTTTTTAATAGTATTTTCTTTCTTTATCTAATTTTATATGCTGCTAAATATATTTTAAATATACTGTGTTTGCACACCTGGGTAACTGATAAGGATTATTATTATTTGTGGTGGGAAAAACTGTAAATAGGTAGGTTGTAATGAGAGACTATCTTGCATTATGCCTGTATCGATTTTTAAATGATTTTGAAGGATGTATAATTTATGTCTCTGCTCAGAATATTAATTTGTAAATTCTGCAAGTTTAATTTTTATGTAGGTGGTATAACATTTGGAAATATTGTCTTGTGTGATTTTTTTCAATGAAAATATTTGCTTGGAAATGAAAGCTTAGCTAGTGCCTAAATAAACATATTGCTATGAATTCTTTTATTCTGTTATTCTTTTTTTAAAAAAATATTTTATTTATTCATTTTCAAGCAGAGAGAGAGAGAGAGAGAGAGAGAGAGAGAGAGAGAGAGCACACCAGGGCCAACACCTTGTGGGTCTGGCTTATGTGGGTACTGGGGAATTGAACTCAGGGCCTTACGCACTGGAGGCAAGTGCCTTAACCACTGAGCAATCTCTCCAGCCCCTGTTACTATTTTCTTATTGTAAGAAAAGGACCAGTGTTGGTAAAAAAACCATTTTGTCTGTGTGTTGCCAAAGGAAAGACCGCTTTGGTTATCTAACAGTTCCCTTCTTTGCTTATGAGACATGAAATCATCATGACAAACCATGGAAAATCTCCTAGAATAAATTAAATCAAGAGATGTAATGTGGAGATTCCAACATAGATAATAAAACAAATGGAAAATTATTTGGGTGACTGCTCAGTCTGTGACCTGCTGTGCTTTCAGAGAAGGAGTGGGTGGTGGTACTGCAGCTAAGCGGAGCAGGCAGAGGGACTGCAGAATGTGCTTTGGGGCTTCTAGAGGTGGGTTGTTATTGTCTTAGGTTCCAAAATGTTACTTCTTTGCTTTATGTTAAATGTACATATGTTTCTCTACCCTCTTATATATATTAACTCTTTTATTGAAAAATATGTTTCAAAAGTTTAAGGAGGATTTTTGCTTTACAGACAAAGCTTCACTGAGTATGGTGGTTCATGTCTATAATCCCAGGCTGAGGTGGAAGATTGCCTGGAGTTTAAGGCCAGTGAGTCAACCTGAGCAAAAGTGAGATCCTGCCTCAAAAAAGTTTTTTTAAAGGAAGGAAGGACAAATCTTTGTCTACTTTGATTTTGTTTCATCCTTGCAATAAGGGACCTGGAAGAGAATCACCACCTTCTTAAGTCTCTTGGAAGGTTTTATTTTTTATTTTTTATTTTTTTATTTTTTGCAGAAATCTGCAGCTCATTAGTTACACAATTCTTTTAATCAATGTTCATTGAATATATAGTATGTAATGTAATGAAATAGCAAAAAGTAAATAGCAGAACCAAAATGACACTTGCTATTTAAAAATTATTTATTTATTTACAAGGAGAATGTAATAGGCATGCCAGGGCCTGTAGCCACTGCAGATACACTCTGGATACATGTCCCACTTTGTGCATCTGGCTTTACGTGGGTACTGGGGAATCAATCTCTGGTCATTAGGCTCTGCAGGTACAAGCCTTGGCTTCTTATCCATCCCTTCAGCCCAACACTTGCCTTTTGAGTGCAGAGACACAATAAAACCAGAACTTGGGTAACAGCTCGGTAAGTGCTCAGTTGGGACAGGCCTGGCTGTTGGATGTGGGCAGTGCTGTCTGCAGTCCAGCTAGATATCTGGGAATTCTGTGTTTGCTTGTACCATATACAAAGCTCAGTGCCCAGTTTACTTTTTAAGATGCTTCCCAGGTGATAGACAGACTTTTATGAGAAGGTAAAGTAAAGGCATCAACATGTAACAGCTTACTTTTCCTTCCTCATGTGTTTCCTATATCTTAAGGTAAAAATTATTTCTAACTTGGTTTTCATCCTCAGAATCGGTTATCCTCTTGCTATGGTTTGGGGGATTTGGTTTGCTAACTGCTATTTAGTTGCACATAATTGCAACTATCAGTGACTCTCTGTTTATGAAACAAAATACACGACCAGAGGCAACTTAGGAAAGAGGGGAAGTCCAGCATGGTAGGGAAAGAATGGCGGGGCAGGAAGCTATTGTTGTATCATTAGATCAGCAAGAAGGAAGTAGAGAAGAGCAAGTAGGATCTGGCACTCCTCCAGTGACACAGTGCTTCCAGCAAGGCCCCACCTACCTCCTAAGGATTCCACAACTTTCCCAAATAGTGCCACTTTGCTGGGGACCAAGTGTTCCAACACGTGAGTCTTTTGTATTCAAACCACCAAATTGAGATTTTTGCATTTATAAATTAAACATATAATATGTAAAAATTACTACATATGACCATCCTGATGGAAAAGCAAGACCTGTTTATCTTTCTATATGTCTCATCTTCCTGACTTGGGGAAGGCTGCTTCCCTGGTGTCCATGGTGCTCCTTCCCCTGCATTAAATCCCTTATGCTTAAATCAATTACCATAGTGTATATATATATATATATATATATATATATATATATATATATATATATATATATATATAATTGAATTTTAAAAGATACTCTTTCTATATGTAGATCATGTATTTAAGATATTCCATCCATTTACATTTTTCTAGACATTGATTTTACTGCCCTGGGTAGGGACACCCGAGCTGATGACACTCCCCAGCCGCGAGCACCGCGAGGCTTTCCAGGGTCCAAGTGAGTGCTCCTCCACCTCTCCCCACAATTAGTACCAGTAGTACAACCCCAGCCTGGATTACGGAGAGGCACATTTGGTGTTGACCTCACACCCTGGCCTGCCAACTTGTGCTGCCTGTGAAGAAACACCCAAGGGTTCATGTGAGTGCCCCTCCCCCCACCATCCATTCAGGACCAATCACCCCAGCCCAGGCCCATTGGCACTAACTTCACTCCCTGTCCTGCCAACCTGCACCACCCTGTCTAGTAACACACCAAAGTGATTTCACTCACCATCCCTGGACACTGAGAAAGAAGGCTGCCCAAAGTCAAGGTGATTGCTACACCCCACCCCATTAAATCCCACAGGTACAACCTGGCCTGAGCTAGATTGGTAGGAATCAGGCTCATTTGGTGCTGACCTCACTCCCCAGATTGCTCAGCCCTGAGTAGGGTCCACCTAAGCCGGTCACTCACCAGCCCAGACCTGCAGATAGACTGCCTTCTTATGCCCCCTGGTTCAAGGCTGACCAGGCCACTCAACATAGACTCCACAAGAGCTACTGTTGGTGCATTCTCAGAAAGACAAAGGGATTATTTCCAAATGAGCAAACTCAAGCTAAAAAAACACACAAGAAAACAAGGCAAGGTGTCCCCACCAAGAATGTCTAGTCCCATAATGGAAAACCCCAATGAAAGCTACTTAGAAGAAAACCAAGATACAAAATTCCAAAATACAATTACAATAAGCATAGTGAGCAAACAATGAGGCCAGGACAAAATGGATGAATGAAATGGAAGAGGGAAGAACTCAATAGATGGCTGAGTAAAATGGATGAGAATTACACCCCCCAAAAAAACTCTCTAAATATACAGTGAGTGAAGTCAATGAGGACTCATGTAGGAATGAGTTCCAAGAGACAATAAGAAAGTCAAACCAAGAAATGAAAATGGGATTCAATGTGGAGATGAAGATGCTGAAGAAAAACCTCATGGAAAGCAAAATTGAAATAGCTCATTGAAAAACTCCCAAGAAAGCCTCCCTAACCGTATCAATCATGTGGAAAACAGACTATTAGGGCCTGAGGACAAGACAGAGGAAATAGGAGGAGGTCAATATCAATGATAGGTTTTAAAAAAGTACGAACAGAATATAGATCTGTCTCAGAAGCTCATGGAGCCTTCTCTAAAATAGCTCATATATTAGGACATAAAGCTCATCCACTGTTGGTGAGAGTGAAAACTTTTACAGCTACATTGGAAATCAATATGGAGGTTCCTCAAAAAATCTAAAAATAAGTCTATGTGATAGCATGAATTTATGTCTTCCATAGACTCGGGTGTTTTATTTTTTTT